>CANYCX011098359.1:0-12893 GCA_948193385.1 Breynia disticha f. nivosa | reverse complement strand
AAAATCAGAATTTATTCCCTCTAAATCATACCCAAATCAACCATAAGTAAACCATAAGTAAACCTTTTACTTATGACATTTCCACCACTCAATTATCCAAAATATTCACTCAATATATAGATCATATTTTCCAGCAACCTTTTCCAACATTTCAGAATTATTTAAACTCTCAAACTTCATCAAATCAGCAATATAAACCATAAATCAACTATAAATAAACCTTACCTCCTTTGAATATCCAACTTCCAACAATTTTTTCACCAAATTTCCTCTCACAAAATTCCAGAAAATTCTCCAGCAACCACCCTTCACTCCAGATGTGTTTTCTCAGATTTATCATCTGGTTAAACCCTTATAAAGTTAGATCTAGATCTACTTTAGACTTAATTATACTTATATGGGTATAATTATGTCCCCCTTTATTTTTTTCTGGCATTTTACAAAGTACGCGGGGTGGTCGCCGACTACGCGCAGTCGCTACGACACCGCGTTCTTTTGTGCCGACACCGCGTTCTTTCTAATTTTTGGAAAAATAAATATTTTTCATTTATTCATTTCATTTTTAAATTCTTTTTCATATCAACCTTTTATCAACCTCATTTCAACCATATCTTATTATTATTATTTCAATAATTTTAACGTTATTTATTATCGAGAAAAATTTTTCGGGGCGTTACAACAACCCATTCCCTAGAGATGATTTGCTTACAATTCAATAACAATGGAAACAGAGGGTGATGTCCAAGGACTTTCTTTTGTAACAGTTGAACAACCAGAAAAGAATCAGTTGCACAAACAACTCTTCGATGGCCTTCATCCTATGCAAGCATCAATCCATAATAGACGCCCCATAATTCAGCTTCTATCACTATTGCTATGCCGAGGTTGACCGCATATCCTGCTAACCACTTCCCAGTTGAATCTCTTAGAACACCCCCACAAGATGCCAGCCTTGACTCTTCATTAAGAGCCCCATCAGAATTTAACTTAATCCAATCCAAAGGGGGAGGAACCAGCTGACTAAGATCTCCTTTGCAATACTACGAGCACTCATAGTGGACTGATATGCTCGAGAAATAGCTAATATTTGCTTTCAAAATATGGAACCACGCAGCAAAACCAGTTTCCCTTGGAAGCATAGCTCATTCCTGCCCTTCCAGATATACCAATAGGCTGTAACAAAAACACAATTGTTAGGAATTTCATTCCAGCACACGTTTTCCACCTTGAGATTCCATGAGACCTAAGCCTGATATAGTGAGTGGAAGAAGAAGTGGACTTTTAGCTCTGCTGGAACAATTGCCTCCTAAAAAATATTCACCCTTTGGCACTCTTTAAATAGATGAATAAGGGTTCCACAGCCAGGCGGCATAAATTACATGTAGTATTAATCCCCAAGCCTCGTTGCTATAAAAGAGTTTTGGATAACACTCGGTTGTGTAACATAAGCTAGGCAAAGACCCGTTGCCTCTCTAGAACCTTCAACTTCCAAATCAAAGTCCATTCCGATGGTTGGGGTGTAGATGTTGGATGAAGAATTTGCATATGGGACCACTATGCTAATTTCACAGAAAATTTGCCTCGAGTACTAAGCTTCCAAGTCAATCGATCAGGCCCATGATGGAAAGGTTGAACCACCTGTGACACTAAGCGAAGTAGAAGCTGATTCGATAGCTTATCTTGTAGGCGGGACCAATCCCATCCTCCTGCCCCCCAATAATCCACCACTCTGGCCTGAAGATCATGGGCCTCGAGAACCTTAGTTGCGTGGTCCCGCAAGCGAAAGGTGTACAGCCAACGATCCTCCCAAAATTTTGTACCGTGGACATTAATGATACTATGCTCCATCCCTTATTGAATTATATGTTGTTGCTCACCAATACTCTTCTAGGTAGATGAATCCGTAGGTTTGATTGTCTAAAGGTTGCCAGAATGATGCCTCTGCACATACTTATGTGTAAGAACCTGAGTGCTCAGCCCAGCTTCCTGGGTACAAATACGTCAAGCCTATTTTGATAGGAGCGCCTTATTAAACTCCCACATGCATCTTATTCCCAATCCACCCATCCTCCTTGGACTAAAGACTTTGTCCCAATGAACCTTATGAATACGTTGTTTCTCTGCCGTTGATCCCTATAAGAATTGTCAGTTGCATTTATCAATTTACCTACATACTCCTCTAGGAATAAGTGTCGTTTGCATGGTATAGGTTGGAATTACGGAAGATATTGCCCTAATCAGCGTCACTCTTGCTGCCATAGAAAGGCAATGCAATTTCCAACCTTGTAGTTTGTCTTGAACTCTTTCTAGGACCTCCTTATAGGTGCTTCTCTTAACCCGTTGGTGAAGTTAGGGCACACCAAGATACCTGCCCAAATGAGTGGTAAGGGGGATATTAAGGATGGAACTAAGAGTTCTCCCCAGTTTTGGGTCCATATTACGGGAAAGAAGTAGTTTGGATTTTGCATAACAGATTTTCTGCCCTGAGCTGGCACAGAACCTGCTCATAACATCCGCAATGGCTCTAGCTTGCGTCACTTCAACCTTAGCAAATAGGACCAAATCGTCCGCAAAACATAAGTGAGATATGGTTGGCCCACCTCTGCTCAATGCTAGTGGCTTCCAGATCCCTAGTGATACTGGCTTCAATAAGATGTCCCAGATGCTCTACGCACAATACAATCAGATACGGGGATAAGGGATGCCCCTGCTGTAATCCTTTTGAGGTGGCATATGATGGTGTAGGTTCGCCATTCCACAGGATTGGAAAAGTAGACGTGGTTAAACAAAACATTATAACGTCAATCAGGTGTTGCAGAAGACCTATGAACGCCAATTTTCGTAAAGTTCATTTTTGAAGAAAGAAAAATTTTAGAACCATTTTTTTCTTTTTAAAACATAAGTTAAGTTATGCAAAAGAGAAACTGGAATCATAGTTTTACAAACATCCAAATGCCGACCAAGGTTGACCATACACAATGTATCTCAAAATGCAGAAGCGAATAAAAACGGTTTACATGCTATGTTTGAAAAGCCCACAACTATCATGATTGTACATGCGCATAAAACAAAACATAGCAAAAACCCTAGGAGCTCGACCTTTAAAAGTATCGCACTGCTAGCTCTGCCGAAAAAGTCGTCCCGTATACCTGTCACTCTGCACATTTATACACAGAAGAACAAAGGTGAGTATAAAGAATAATCAGTAAGCAAATCCTTATAGTTATTATGATGTATGCACAGGGAAACCTTCGGTCAAATACGGTTGTGTCCGCGTAACACGAAGCTGCATTCGTGCCTAACAATTCTTACAATATAATCTTTAAGTGTTAAGACATTAAATTCAGGTCACATACCATCATTTAAGTGTTTAATATGTTCAAGAACTCATTCTATATCATTTGTATACTTTAGATATGCATTAGAACATTGTTCGGGCTGAATTCAAGGTTTTGGACCAAAATAACGTATGTTTAAACCCATATTAACGTGCGTTATGTATCCCCTATTCTGCAGCTATGAATAACGTATGTAAACTAGAAATTAACGTAGGTTTATATGTAGTAACATAAGTTATTGACCAATATAACGTACGTTATCTTAGTTCAGTAGCATTCTGCCCACTTCTAAGTCATATTCTATACATACAAACATCATACAAATCTAAGTATATCCTACTAAGCTTCTTAAACACTTAAGCATTCATTTCATACACACAAAGCACATCGATTGTCCATTAAACACATGATCCACACACTAAATCAAAATCAAAACAACACTCATAACCATCCACACAAGCATCCAAGAGACCATTTACACAACTCATACTTATACACAAAACATACAACATCAAGGAAAGCCACCACAACTTTCTTAGCAACTTAACCAAAACATAATACATGTCATTTATCAAAATCCTAATAACTAACCATTCAACATGTGATCAACATACACTTTAAGGGTCAAAACCACAATCATAAACCTCAAAGTACACATCATTCATCATTTCATACATTCATCCATATATTTACTCAACCAAATGCAACCACAATTATATCAGCACTTATCATACCAACTAACCTTCAAAACCATTTATACATTCATTTCATACACATGGTCATAACATTTTGCCATTACACACATCATCAACCCACACTTTCAAGCTATTCAATCCATAATCATATTCACATACACAATTACCTCATTCATTCCTATGAACACATATATTCATTTAGGCCTTTCAACCTTCCAAATTCTCTCGCATAAACACCAATGCTAAACAATGAGTGAATGCATTTATGAAAATGTTAATGCAATCCACACAGAATGCATGTGCTCCAGAGCCTTATTGTAAGAGGGAGTCCACCCTCTTCATTATTTGTGAGCCGAAGCTCCATTTCTTTGTGAACCGAAGCTCCATTTCTTTTGTGAGCCAAAGATCCATTTCTGTTGTGAGCTGAAGCTCCATTTTTTTTATGAGCCAAAGCTCCATTTCTTTTATTCAAAACATGAACATACAATAATGCTCGTGCTATGCTATTATCCCATGCCACAATGTAAGTGCAAGCATTCAAAGTCTCATTCACTGCTTTTCATAATGTTTCCCCAAAAGATTCTTATTTCAAATATCCATTCTTGACACATAGTTATCATGTATACACCATCCTTTCATCATAGAAATCATAAACCCACAACCACATAACATTTATTGCATCAAGCAAACATATAAAAAAAATCATCCTCATTAGTAAACACTCATATAAACATCATTCGTCCATACATTTCTTTAGATACATTCTCATTCTAATTTACACAAAGAAAGTAATATGCACACAATAATTAACCACTCATAAGCAAACTACGTCAAAGTAAGTGGCAAGAGAACTTACCTCAGGCTCTAAGACTTAATCCGTCGCTCGATCCTTGATTCGGGTTCTGAATGTCAACACCCACACACATTAGATCAAATTTACTACCATTTAACATATAATGTACCTTATTTCAACCTCCCCTACTGATTTTTCCCCAAAATCCTAAAACTTCCCTTAAACCCTAATCTCTTAAATCTCACCAAATCATATGTTTTAGGGTTAAAGGCTTATGAAATCATAAAATACAACAAAAACCCTTTAAAACCCTACCAAATGCACCTATTTTCCATCACATTTCAGACTAAGAATGAGGATCTTACCTCCTTCCCATTTTGCCTTTACCTTAGAATGGAGAGGAATCGATTGGAGGGTAGAATCGCTGTTAATCCGCTGTTGTTGTGATATTTGTTGGTAGGTTTGATGTTTGAGAAGGCTTAAGAATGGTGTGTGGATGTTACGAGAGAGTTTGGATGGTTGGGGGTTTTTTTTTCCCTGAATGTGGTTGTTGTCAAACTTTTAATGACCTGTCTAGACCCCTAATAACGTACGTTATTTTGTACATTAACGTACGTTAGGAAAATCTGGGTTCTGGGAAAACTGCAGTGAATAATGTACGTTATTCTTCACTAAACCTACGTTATTCATCTTGCAGACACATTAACGTACGTTGTTAAGGTCATTAACGTATGTTATCTGTGCTCTGACAACACCATCCCCCATTTTTAAGCCTATTTCGATCCCCGACACACATATATTTATACATACATGCTTGCCACTTATAATAAACATTATGTCAACTTAATTAACATCAATTAACATTGAATTAGACCTTATTAAACACCCAAACATACATCATCTCATCCTTTATATTTTCATTCAAGAATATGAACATTCATTACTTTGGAATCAACCACAATTCACACAACTTCCTCTGAACATGCAAGGAGCCAATCAACACACGCACACATTTCATTCCCATTCATAATCATTATTTCAATTTAAAATGGATGAATTTCAGGGGCGTTATAGCTCTCCCTTTTAAGAAATTTTGTCCCCAAAATTTGCAGTAAGTTAGGTTTCAAACCACTCCACTCCAACATTTCAGCACTTAGTTATCAACTTAGGCAACCAACAAAATTAAACATGTTATTCATTTTTAACATTTCCTTAGGTTCTCTTTATTTCCATATATGGTTATAGTCTGGATTAAATCAAGTTTCATCTTGAACCTACATACTTAACCACATACGATCACATGAGTGCATCAACAAGATTTATATTATCACGTTCATGCTCAAGCATGCTCCATCATTAACATTTTAACAATCAACTTGCAATACACATTCACATTAGCTTAATCCTTCAATATTTCTTTAATTTACCTTTATTATTCCCAACACACATTATTAAGACACATTTATTCGTGAAGTGTTCGTTCATGACGAGCGAAATTCACAACATTTGACACATTTTCATACGAGTACCATTTTTAACCATAGCTTATCACTACAATCAAGTTCACACATTTATTTTCAAATCCTGGTTTAATACCCCCTCATTTTGCACTACACTAGTAACCAAGATGCAACCTCACGTTTCGGTTACATCACACACTCATAGGTTTTTCAACAGTTCTAGGTTGCCTGTTTTCAGGTAATTTGCCTCTAGTATTTTCCATTTCCATCATAAATCCTAACACCAACTGTCACATCGTAAATCTCTAAGTCATTTCACAATTACTTACTCATTGTTTCCTCCTCACATTCTAGACTTACATAAAATCGCTCAAATGTCCTAATCAAATGACCTAAACTTAGACACACTCATATATCACGCAATTACGCTCATTCATTCACCTTCCATTTTCTACGCTCTTGGAGAACACTCTCTCTTATCGAATACCCGACAATATCTCTAGGCTGCGATCTCTCCTCTAATGAATAGTGCCATCCCAAGGTAGGTAAACAAGGAACATGATTTATGATTTGTGTACGTAGGCATAAGAAGGAAATACAAAGATGCAGAACATGTGTGAAAAATGCAAGAATGTCCTACCCTTGGTCAAGAACTATGCAGGAAGTCAAATGAACACTTCCAAATACAAAATACAACTCTGACACTACCTTCAAGAGAAAAGACGAGCAATAGCAACCTCGATGATCACACTCGATAATCGGATCCTCAAACATACTTTACCATAGTGTCCCAATAGCACCCACAATAATACCTCGAGTTTATCATTCTTTGGCTCCTTCTCTCGTATACGCTATTGTTCTTTTCCACAATGGATAATTACACTCTTTGAGTTCTCGACTCACCCTTACCTTTCACTCACTCCATGTTTGGTCGATTACTCAGACCGTCAAATCCATTCATTTTAATTTTGTACGGGAATCAATCCACGCACCACTCTAAATAACCTTTCCAATTCTTGGAAAACACTCATTCACGCGCTCGTTACCTAGGTTTTCTCTCAAGTTTGCAAGTTTCATTTAATCAACTCACTTGCCCCACATAAACTTAATTCTTAATTGGTTCGGTCATATTGTGATTATAAGGTAGTTGTTTTCTATTTGTTTTAAACTCTCATTACCTCATTAATATGGATAAAGGAATTCTCACTCCCTCTTAAATCATATCACGACCCATACATCACACAACTTCCTCATTACTTGACAATTTATGTCATTTTCATAACAAGAATTCTATTGCATACAAAGTTATCTTGGTTATTGTTAATACTCATTCGCACTTAACCTTTCACAAAGTGCTTAAACCTCTGTTCAAACATTTATTTCATAGCTCTTATACTATGTGCTCTTAAATAAATTGGCACGCTTCCCATAAAGAACACATCTTTCTCAACTTACTTACTCTTAAGCAAACTTATGTTATCATTCAGTTCATTAAGAGAGCATTCCATAGCACCATTAACATCATTAGTTGCATACGACATCCTAACACAACTCCTATACTTCCAAGTAGTCACACATACGGCATGCACGCAAGTCAAGTTCTTTATCAACACATTTTTGCATACCATACAACATTTGAACTATTATAAGCAATTATTTATTAAGAAGATATTTCCTAAACCACAAAGGCACCAATTTAGGTCATTTTTCTTAAAGCATAGAGTATTACTAGTATGTTAAGCGCAAGAAGCTCTATGATCACTCATTTACTTCCAGAACCTTTCTAAACGCATAGTTCTTTAAGTAGTTTCATTTGCACCGCACCAAGTATGACTCCATCATACGAAGGCAAGGAGGAATGGTAAAACACTTACTTATCATTATCAATTTTGCCTACAAGGCATTCTATGGCTTGAACCATTTTACTTTACACAAATACATAGAAGTTATGCTAGTCAAATCATACCAGTTAAATGGAAAGTATCGCATAAACATTATGTCATCTCATCCTTTATATTTTCATTCAAGAATATGAACATTTGTTACTTTGGAATCAACCACAATTCACTCAATTTCCTTTGCACATGCAAGAAACCAATCAACACACACACACATATTTCATTCCCATTCATAATCATTATTTCAATTTAAAATGGACGAATTTTCAAGGCATTACAAGACCAAAGTAGAGTAATGTGTCCTATTTGAGAGGCCATTCCAGTCTGTCATAGGCCTTTTCCAGATCAACTGATAAGCATATTCCCTTGCATGCCCTGCTTTTGCCGCATTAACTGCAGGACTTCCTGATAGATGACAATATTATCAGTAATATTCTGCCCAGGAATAAAGCTTGACTGTGCTGGTCCCACAAACTTATGTAAAATAGGTTTTAACCAATTCACTATGACTTTAGTGATCAGTTTATAGACAATGTTACACAAACTGATTGGCCAGAAGTGGGCGAAAGTTTCTGGGCTTTCCATTTTCGGAATGAGCATCAGGAAAGTGTTATTTAGGCCTGGATAAAGGGTTTTCTCATTCAAACACTTCAGGACCACCTCAATGACCTTAGGTCCCACCAAGTTTTGACATTTTTGATAGAAAATTGGTTAGAAGCCATATGGCCCGAGGGATTTATAAGGACTCATCTAGAACACGGCTGTAGTGACTCTAGATAGGTGATAGGGCTGGTTTATAATGTGCCTGTCCTGCTCCTCCCATCATGGAAAATTGGCAGCAATCACAGGTGCATGATGGGTAGTGGAATCAGTTGTAAAAAGTTGTTGGAAGAACTTGCTGGCAGACTGTTTGAGAACGTCACCATTCTAGGACCAGGAACCATCCCAAGTTTGAGCCTTCCAATTTGATTCCTTTGGCGGCGAATAAGCGTCGAGGTATGAAAAAATTTGGTATTTCTACCAACACCACCCACTGCTCTCTCGACTTTTGGAACCATAATGATTCCACATCATCCAAAATGCTGCCTAGCTCACTTTGTAGTGTCATCTCCAACTTGTGTAATCCTGTAGAATAGCCCCGATCTTATGCCTTTTGGATACCAGCAATTCTGGCTATAAGTCTTAGTTTTCATTGGAAAATACTCCCAAAGGTATTTTTATTCCAACGCTAAAGACTTGTTGCAACCATAGCAAGCTCGGTCAGAAAGTCATGACCTCTCACCCACTGACTTTGTATGAACTGTTGAAAGTTATGATGGCCTAACAAAGATGCCAGAAATCAGAAGGGCCGAGTGTTTGACTGCGCAACCTTTCTGTCTAAGTCAAGCAATAGAGGGGCATGATCTGAGTGAACCCATTAGAGGACCTTGACCTATTCTTCTGACCAAGCAAGGCACCCCATAATATTGCACAATGCTCTATCAAGTCGACGCATAATTTGATTATGGGGAGAATTTCCTCGTGCCCATGTAAATAAAGGTCTCGTGAACCCCATATCAATCAGTCCCAAGTCATGTATCCAGCGATTAAATTGATTACATAGATTTATGTTACCTCCGCCACGACTACATTCTGACCGTCCAACTGTGGCGTTAAAATCACCTTAGATTACCCATAGGGCTTGAACAGAAGCAGCTAAAGATGTAAGTTCCTCCCAGAACATACCACCATGTTTGTCATCCAGGAATCTGTATATTGCCGTAACTAGCCAGTGATCTCCGATCGATCGTTTGATTCTACAATGAATGAATTGAGCTGAGGATTGGAGGATTGTGACCTATATCGCTGCTTTATTCCATAGCAACCAAATTCCCCCACTTCTTCCTACTGCTTCGTCACGATAGGAGGATTCAAAAACCATTCGTCTATTGCAGCCTCCCTCGAAATCTTAGGCTCTACAAGGAAACACATATCCAATTTATAGTACCTGGCCATCTCTTGTACAAGATTGATAGTATGGTAATTACCCATCCCATAACAGTTCTAATATAGAATTAACATATATATGAAAAAGGGGAAGTGGGACTACCCAATACCCAGCTAATTGCTATCAAACAATTTTATCCCCTCCGAAGAGGATGAGAAACTACCATCAGTGCTAGTCGAGGACCACAGTCGTGTTGAGAATCTGGATTGTCTCCTCCCTCTATGAGAAGTGTGTTAATTTGCGGGAGTTGTACTCTGGCTCCCAAGTGTGGCAAGGGGAAAGGTTCATCCTTCGGACCTAGGGTCTTATGGGGTAATATGAGACATTATTTGGTGGGCAAGGGGTGGAATTCTAACATTCCTATTGATCCCCTAAGTGATGTTCCCCTCGCAGAATGTGGGACAGAACGTTTGCTAAGGCAGCATCTAGGGAGTTAGGAGCTGGATCCAGTGTGGTCCCCGATTGAGATTGTTGAGATAGTTGGCCCTCATGGGTAACCACAATCGATCCTGGTACAGTTGGATCTTTAAGGTGTGAAGTTGGGGGAATCGAAGGTGAAGGTACTGGGGTTGGGGGAACCGGGGCACTTTGGGCCAGGCTAGGCATTCTCAAGTTGGGATCTGGTCCATGTAGTCCTTCCTTAGCGGCTGCCTGTATATGCAAATTTTGTAGTCCTCTATCCTTCTTTTGTTTTTTAAAAGGAGCAGCGACTGCATTAAATGCTTGGTGTGCTGAGTTAGAATCATTAATGCGGCTGCCAGGTAATGATTCATTTGGATTCTCAGGTTCATCAGTCATTAATGCAGCAAATTATGGATGGACCGTAACCAAATGGGGATTGCGGAGCTGCCCCACGGTGTGGCTCTTCCCGTTGTATAGCAATGGGAGATTCGTGGTGTTCATTAGGCTGAATCGGCTGCTTTATGTTCTCTCTGTCCACATTTTCTGTCATGCGTTTTGTGCGGCTAGAATCCTCCCTGTGACCATAAAGACCATAATCATAGCAAATCATATGAAGACCTTCATACTCCACCGAATACCATCTTCTGTCTAACCAAAATTTGGCCACCAACAGTTTAGTGAGATCAATCTCGGCGCATACCCTAGAAGCCAATGTGAAAAGAAGATCTTCATGATAATACATCATAGAGAGCTCCGAAAGACAGATCCAGGCTAAAGTGGACTCAATACAATCCTTAGATGGAATAAAGTGAGGCTCCATGGACGCACAGTAACGTAATGTCCTTGGATCGTCCATGGCCCTTCCAGCAGAACTTTCTCCCTATCGTCGTCCTAATCAAACCTGATTAATAAGTAGCCATTTCCAAGGGGTATTATATCAAGCAGGCCGTGAGGCTTCTAGAGTTCACCGACTCGCTTTGAGAAAGGCCCCAATCCAATATTCGTCCCAAGTGGTTTCGCAATGAGTGTTTTCTGCCACGGTTGACACAGTTCTGCCTTGGGGACTCGGAACAAGTGAATTTTGGTAATCGTCGATTCCCATCTTCAAATTGCATGTTCACCTTTTTGCTTATTAGAAGATTCTGGGCTCTCTTGGGAGGACTGCATGGCCCAGCCAATGCGTTCCTAACGGAGGACGACCGAAAATATGTCAGTAGTTGGTCTGGACCAGCAGGACTGGCTGAGAAAAGTTGTGTACTGGGCCTAGCCTGATGTATCCCTTGTTGAGCTTGGGCAGGAGGATGCAGTTGGGCAGGGGATTGAGACTGTGCAATAGTAGTTGGAGGGGGGGATGATCTTGAGTAGTAATCACGTGCATGGCCTGCATGGGAGGTGTTGTCATGGCTTGTTCGGGTGGTGGTGGGATATTGGAGTCTTTATCCTGCATGGGAGTATCTTGTATGTGCTTAGTGGGGTTGGCAAGAGAATGTGGTTGGTCAAGGTGGTGGGTGTGGTCAACTGGTTGCATTAATGTGTCGTTAACTGGATCGGGTGGTTCAGAAGGTGGGGACGGGAGGGGTGTCTCAAGAACTCGTGAGGGTAGTTGGGAGAGACTCATTTCTTCAGTTTCCACGGGCTATAGTTTTGTTCGTACTTTTATGTTATTAATCACTTAAAGCTTAATTTAAATAAATTGATCACTTTTACATCAAATACCTCCTTATGTACCACCTTCAATACAATTATTCTCCATACTAATTAGCGCTAAAACAATATCCATTTTAAAATACTATGCATAAAAGTGTTTTTCAACCACGCCATTTGAGACACAGTTTGGTGAAACTGTGTGCCAAACAGTGACATTCCATTAAAGTTCAAAATCTCATTATAGCTAATCACACATAGTTTGGTAAAACCATGTGGTTCCAGCAGGTTTAACAAATCTCATTAGATGGAGTGCGGATTGACCAAATCTTATTGTTCGAGAGGATTGATTCTCTGCATTACTATTATTTGTGTGACCCCCCAAATTTGAGTGTCATTTACGTAATTTCTTCCCTTCCCGTCAAATGGCACTCGAACTTGGAGATCAAAATTTTGATATAAAATAATTTAAATAAAACATAAGGAAATAAAATGGGAGGAATGAGATTTAATTCATTTTAATAAATACACACATTTCATTTCACTAAAACATTTACAAAAGTTTGCGAAGGCCCAAGCCCAATACATCACGAAGTTTACAAAATATTACAGGTTAGGAAAGAATAAGAACTGGAAAATCTTATTTCAATCATAACCTCACAAAATACAAGTAATG
>CANYCX011098322.1:0-21217 GCA_948193385.1 Breynia disticha f. nivosa | reverse complement strand
CAATTGTCTGCTAGATTGTTTAGTAAGTTCAGTGCCAAGTGTAATCTTCAACCAAAGCTTCAACTTAGAGAGGGTATGTAGAAAATTGTGGATAGTGCATACAAAAGTTAGTTTGTCTCTTTAACACGTCATTTATTGATTCCTGTAACTAACTCTATACGGAAATGAAGTTCATCTTCACCAACCTTGCCTTCTAGATTCTTCACCTTCTTAATTTCTTGATTTACTTAGTACAGTTTGAAGTTAGTGTTAAGAGTTTCAGTTTTGTTAGAAGTCTAGAACAAATTGCTTTAATGTAATATCTATACGAGGTTTTGCCTCATTAATAACATTACCAAAAAATTTTAATTAAATCAAGAGATAAAATGTTCTCTTTCTTCTTCTTGAGCTTTCAAATAGGTGTAACTCCTCGTTTGAACTCGGAATGATCATTATTGTTCCGTACTGCAATAATTCCAAACAAAATCATCCTTCTTAGGAAGGCAAGTATCCGTGACACGATCCGTACCTAGAGCTCATAACAATAAGATAATTCAAGGGCTCAAAATTCTTGCCCCAATATAGATGGAATAAATCGAAGTTGAATATTGTTTCTTCTAGAATCATTATTATTTCATCAATTAATTGAAAGACACTATGCATACTCTAATTTTGTCATATTATTACTATACTAAGATTGGAAATTGCTAGTGTGTCGGGTTGTTAGCATTTTTAACACCTTACCAAATTTTCATTTCAAATCTCACATAAGCTTGACTGGAAGTCACTGCAGTCATTAATGTAGCCAAATCATATTCATAGGCTCCATTTAGAAGTTTTGACTCATTTGAATATGTAACCGTATTCACACGTAAGTTTAAACCATACAAGGAATAATTATATGGCAAGCTTCATTATGAACCAATATATCCTTGCAAGTTTAGTCATATTTTCATCTCATGATGCTCAAAATACATGTAACAACTTCATAATCCGATTTCTTTCCATTAATGAAAAGATTTTGCATTATATGCTCGACTAGTTAGTCTTCTATAAAAGATAGTTTAATCTCCAAAACCTTCACACAACTTGTTGAAAAGAAAAATTACATGGAACCTATTGGTGCCGGCAACTCTTCAGCCTCAGAAGAGGGTCAACGAAAGGAGATTTCTGATTTGGAAGTGGACGAAAAAAAGGCTGTCGAAGCTTTTGAGCCACCAATTGCACCACCACCAGTACCCGAATCAAGTTATGAGGTTGCCCTAGATCTGAAACTCTCAAACGATGACTCGATTAGGGGGTCGAAACTGGAACTCAATCTTTTAAACCAACCAAACACTGGATCTTCTCATGACCAAAATGGAACCAAAGATGACGAGGATCGTCCAGATTTCACTAGGGTTTTCTCGTGTAAAATCTGCAAGAGAGAGTTCTCAACTTCCCAAGCCCTTGGTGGCCACCAAAACGCTCATAAACAAGAGCGTGCACTGGCGAAAAGGCGTCAAGGACTTGATCATGTGGGTGCTTTGGGTCACTATCCATATTATCCATTTTCAGGGCTTTCGTCACACTCACTTTATGAGACTTTCAATAGGCAACCACTTGGGGTACGAACGGATCCCTTGATTCACAGGCCATCACCTTATTTATGGCCTTCCTCAACCAGCTATCGATATGGACAAAGCGGGTGGTCTAGGCAAGGTCTTGTGAATCAAAATCAACACTCTCCTTTCAAAAGGCTGAGTGTTGAGAGTTTGAATGGAGGTTTTGAAACATCTGGTACTGGTCCGTCCTCTTCTTCAATGTCATCAAATCTTTTCCAGCGCGATGCTCCAAAAGATGACGAGTCCGATAATTCGGGAATTGATTTATCATTGAAGCTTTGATTACGTATTTGTTTTTTTTTGTTTTACGAGTTTTAAGTAATTTATTTTATTAGCGTTGTAGTAGCCATTTGTGTCTGCCATATTTTTTTGGTTGTCATTGCATAGTGCTGATTAATATGGTATTTATTGTTAAAGATTTGTTATTTAATGCTACAAATTTGTACTAATCTTGAAAGCATGAGGGGAGTGAGTTGGATATCCTAACAAAGTTCAATTTTTTTTCCTTTTGTTTTAGAGTTGAAACTAACTCCAATTTAATAAAACATAAAACTAAATATTTAACTTTGAGATAGCGAAAATACAACTATCCGACAACTCAAAATCTGAGTGAAGAACAGTGTAGAAAAGGTCATTGAAAAAAAATTTTCGCACTCCCTGTAAAATCAGCACCCTTCATAATAATCACGTTGAAGTTATTGTTCGACTATAAGTACTACAAGTACCATGTGAAACTTTCCAACTTTCCTTATCTGGAATATAAGGCCGTATACAATGAACTCTGTTTCATTTCTGAAAATTAAATGTTTTTTGAAAGTTACTTAACAAAAATAAATAAGTAGACAATTAAATTTGCATGATTGCTCTGATCATTTTATGAAGAATGAAGTCATGATTTTTATTTTTCTGCTATGAAATTTCTCGCATTTGTGACAAAGTGCAGTACAACTTGATTGTATAATCTTATCACGAGAGTCTATTATGGCAAATGAGCAATTATTTCATCTTCTATCGTTACTTATTTCTTAATTTATGCTAGTTTCTTCAATTAGAATGTTGATGACTAACATGTTTTATCATCGAGTTAAATGCAGCCATGGCTCAACTATTAGTTTTGATACGTTAAAATACCTTAAATTAGATTTGTTTTAGTGGAGTCGCTAATATTTAGTTTGTGTTTCAATACAGTAATTGAATTATCAATTTTGTTTAACTGCAGACCTTAAATTAGTTTTATTTCATAAGAGCCATTAATATTTTAGTTATGTTTCAACACAGTATTTCACTACCACATCAAATAAATAAAAAGTAATTTTATGTTTTTAATCTCAATTTTAGTGTAAGTATAGATTTAAAATATGAGTAACTTGAATTTAAGATTTAGTATTTAGACATTTTATTATTTTGAGATTTTACGGCACATGATTTTTTAGATAGTATTAGCATTATATAATTAAGTTATATTTAATTTATAAGAAAAATATTTATTAATGATTTTATTGATATTCTTAATGGCTTATTAATAATTATCAAATGAGCAATTATTAATTTATTGACTGTTAGGATTGTGTCAACATGGAAAACAATTTTACTTGTCGGAGAAAAATATCAGGTCCATTACAATAAAATTAGCTACCATTTTTTAGCTTTTTTTCTTCATTGAAAATTATCATGAAGTTTTTCCTTCATAATCACTTAATTTTATTTGTTGTTCAGATGTAATTTTTTTGGCAAGATTCCAATATAGTTTTAACCTTTAATTTGTACATAACTACATAAGAATCTGATACGTAAATTCTATGTGAATATTATTGCTTCACATTATTTCTTATCTATACGAGTAATAGTTTACTTTATAAAGTGATTTGTATTAAAATATTTTTAACACCCCAAAACTTTAAGTAAAATATTCCAAAAATGTATAAACAGTAAGGTTAAATGGCCTAGCCAAACCGTTCCCCAAACCGTTTCAGTTAAGGACAAAAATTGATTTTTGGTGGACAGAAGCTTAGAACTACCTGGTGAATGGTTTGGCCAGCCCGTTCGCCATACCGTTTGGCCGTTCTGGGGTTTTAAAAAGGACGCTTTTTTAGCAAAAAAGAGAGGGACAAAAACATAAAAACGCATCCCAGCCGACCCATCTTGAGGGAAACCTTCCCAAACCCTCAAAGAAACATCCCAAGACTTTTCTAAACAAATCCTCACCCCTCTTCTGTAGTTCTTCATAAACCCCAAGCAGGAACAAGCCTTGGACGAGCCCTAGGGTTTGTGGAAAATTTCAACGAGGTAAGCTCTTAACCTAACGAAATGTCTGAGTAAAAGAGAGGGATTTGTGTAGGGTTTTATGGTTATTCATAATGGCAAACGTATTTAGCTTCGTATTGTGATTTTTGTGGGAGATTGGTGATTTGAGGGTTTGAGTGACTTGGAGATTTCCGAGGAATAAGAGCTAGAATGGGAAATTAAGTTCTAAAATGTGCCTAATGAGCGAAATGTGGGTATGGCTGAGAGTTGATACGGAAAATGTGTAGCAATGTGAGATTAGTGTTTTGAGTTAAGAGGATAATTAGGAGTTTTTGCCTAATTTGAGTCTTAATCGGGTTAATTAATGCGTAAAATGGTATATTTACATTATTTGCATGATGAATTATGTTATAGAAAGTGAGGTTCGAACCCTAGAGCAGAGCTGAGCGGCAAGCCCGACTACGCGAAGTTCGAGGTCAGTGTTTACACTTACTTTGGTGATTTTGTATATGCATACGAAGTGAATGTGATATGCTTTATGTGATTTATTGGGTGTAATTGTGCCTTGGCATGAATGCCATTAGAAGATTGGGGATATGATATGAATTTGATTTGAATGTGTGAAAATGCTAGTATGTTTTGGTATGGTGGTAATGCTTGTATGGAAATATGATGGTAGGGTTATACCCTTACCTATTGAACTTGTTTATGCTCATATGAAATGGAATGTTTGCAAATGTGTATAATGATATATCCTTATGGGATTTGTGAACTATGCTTGTATGGAATAATACTAAGGTGTGGATGTGTGTTTGCCTTGTGATGTGAGATTGATGCTATGCTCATAAGAGATTTATGGCTTATGCCTATGATGTTCATATATACTGTGTTCTTTCAAACTAAAGATATGGAAGCATGTGAATTGCTTGTTGATGAATGTATGAAGCATAGCATGATGTGGGAAGGTGGGCCATTGAATGTCATTTGTCGTATTGCATGAGCATGTTTGGATGTTCATGGCATGAGTATTATGAGAACGGGAAGGCGAGATGTTCTTTCCCAGAAGGCAAGTTGTTCTTCCGTATAATAGAAATAGGGGATTAGCCCAATGAGCGAGAGCTCAAAATATAAAAGGAGAGGCGAGATGTTCTCCCCGAATGGGAAGGCGAGATGTTCTTCCCTAGAATGCGAGTTGTTGAAATTTCGGGTGGAGTCCCAATGCTGGTCTGAGACCAATGATAATTCCGGGTGAAGTCCCGATGCCGGTATGAGACCGAAGAAAAGAAAAGAAAGACCCAGGGGCATGCATTGCATTGACATATGATGCATTAGCACTTCATACTTGCATCTATTGTGTTTATATAAATACATTGTATGCATTGAGATAATGGATGTCATTATGACTATTTATGAATGACGAACAAGTGTGTTCGTTGTTGATTATGTGCAAGGATGATATTATGGGTGACATGATTTCTATGCGTGTGTCAATGTGTTTGGATTGGATATGTGATCCAATGGGATGTGATTTGTGGATTTGTATGTGTGATATGGGAATCAGGTATTCATGTAGAATGTGAAATGCGAATTAAGTTGAGTAATTGGGTCTTGATAATTGATAATGGTTCAAAGTAGAATGTGTTGTGTTTAAGAATGTTGATGCATGTGGATTGCTTGAGGAATGATACTTATGTATTGGGATTGATTTGTGTGAACTCCTAAGAGTAAATGTGGCTATGTTTTGGGTACAGAAGGTTAAAATGGGCTAGGGAACGACTTATGCAAACTGTTCTCCAAGCCGTTCCACTTCTAGGGTCATTCCAAAAGGTCAGAACGGGCTTGGGAATGGCCTAGGCAAACCGTTTCCCAAATTGTTCTGATTGAGAAGCAGTCCAGAGAGGGAGAACGGTTAGGAGAACGGTCTGTCGTTCCCATGTAACTTCCAGCTTAAAAATGATTAAGTTTAGGGCAAACGATGATTAATACCCGACCTAGTATGAGATAGTTTGGCATAACTAAGATGTATGATGGTGAATTGAAAATGAACTATATTTTACATGGCAACGGTGAGTCATTAGGGAATTAAGACATGAGTACGCCCTGTGCTGGTCGAAGCTTCCCCTGCACTTCATCTTAACAACACTAGGGTTATCACTTACTGAGTATTTTTATATACTCATCTTTGTATGTTGTTGAATGTTGTGCAGGCTTAGGAGGATTTCCACGAGCGAAGTCGGAGGATCACTTTTGGAAGGAGTGATTTTCAAATTGTAAATGATTTATATACTCACAATATTAGTTATTTTGTAAATACCTCAAAAAAAATTTACATATTTTTTTTTCATATTTTTCTCAGTATCTAATTCAATTCATATTATAATGAATAATATTATTAATATCAATAATATGATAAAAATATTTTAATTAATTCATTTACAATGAAATTGTTATCTTAAATGGTGCAAAAGTAGTAAAATGATCGAAAAGGAAAATATTTTTTAACTTTAAACATATTTTTAGTATAATACAACTAAAACCATAGACAAACCTTAATCATTTACTTAGTTATAAACAATCTAACAACTAATAAATTGATAATTTCCCATATAATAATCATTAATAAACATAAAAAATTTCAATAAAATAATAAAAAAGAAAATTACTTGTTCTAAAAAATAAAATATAATTTAATTATAATTATATAATATCAATATTATCTCAAAATAAAATATTCAAATAATAAATGTTTAAATACGTACCAAATCTTAAATTCTAAGTTTCTCATATTTTAAATTTATACTTAAACAAGAATTAAGATTAAAAATATAAAAAAATACTTTTTATTTGTTTAATGTATTAGTGAGGTACTGTGCTGAAATATATATCAAATATTAATGGCTCTTTTGAAACAAAACTAATCTAGGGTATATAGCTAAACAAAATTGATAGTTCAAGTACTGTGTTGAAACACAAACTAAACATTAATAGCACTAATGAAATAAATCTAATTTAAAGTATTCTAACGTAACAAAACTAATAATTGAGGTACCATAGTTGCATTTAACTTTTCATCATCTTTTTCACATTGAGTCATTAAAAATATAAAGAACCAAAATAATGAATTGAAATAGAACCAAAAAATTATCTAAGGGAGGCAATAATATTTCAAATTCGCTGCACTTTTTTTTAAAAAAAATAACAAAATATTTTCTACAATAATTAAAAATACTAAATTCGTTTCACTATTTAAAGAATAATGAATTAGATATTCAAATAATTAAACAAGTAACAATTAATTTATATATACAAAAAATCATTTATGTACTTATAACAAAAGTCATTTAATATTTTAAAAATAGTAACTTAAATACTCAATTAATTAAACAAATAACAGTTACAACATGTAATAAATAACCCACAAATTACTTATCATTTATATAATTAAAATAACCTAGTAAAAGTTATCATTACAATTTACAACCAAGCATACTTTTACAGGTTAAAGTCTAAAGAAAATTAAAATAACCCCAGTAACAAACCATCTTGAAATAAACCATTATAAATTAAAATAAATATTTCCTTTTTACGTTACAATATTTAATATATAAACAAAAAAAGTACATAAACAGTAATTTTCTTCTGGTTTATCAAAATAATCCTGTAGATACATATAATTCAAAAAAATATGTGACTGATTCATATATATCTCTTTCTTTTCTCAAAAGCTTTACTAACTAAATATTTTCACAAAATAATTGAAATTCAATTTTTAAATCTGGCAGTGATCATTGCAATATTGATTAATATGGTATTTATTGATTAAGATTTGTTATTTAATGATGCAAGTTTGTACTCATTTTGAAAGCATGAGGGGAGTGAGTTGGATATCTAATTAGGATTCAATATTTTTTTCATTTTTTTTTATGGTTGAAACTAACTCCAAGTTAATACAACATAAAACTAAATATTTGACTTCAAGATAGTGAAAATCCAAATATCCAACGACTCAAAATCTAAGCAAAGAACAGTGTACATAGGTTATTGAAAGAAAATTTCTCACTTCCTACAAAATCAACACACTTGATAATAATCATGTTGAAGTTATTGTCCGAATCTGACAAACAGAACCTATCATATTTTTTGTCTGAACCACCCGGTATCCCAAGCCGACGGTATGGACTAATCCGGGTTCGCTCCGGGAGGCTATAGAGCTGACCAAGGGGGATTTTGCGCTTGGCAGGATTCGAACCCGGGTGGTTAGCCTAGGAACAAATCCCCCAAAGTGCCCATTGTCATATGAGCAACCCCTCAAGGTTATAGAACCTATCATATGGATTGTCTTCAAGTGTGTTTAATTAGCACAAAGTACACCAAGTACGATGTAAAATTTTCAAACTTTTCCTGTCTGGAATTGTATAAGACCGTGCAATGAACTTTGTTTCATTTTGCAAAAATTAAATGTTTTTCAATAAAGAAACAAAAAAAAAAGAGCAGAAAATTAAATTTGCATGGTTCCTCCAATCATTTTATGCGGAACGAAGTCATGATTTTCATGTTTCTGCCATGAAATTTCTCGCGGATGCATATAATTCAAAAGAGTGAGTGATTCATATATAATATCTCTTTCTTTTCTCAAAGACTCTATTAACTGATTTATTTCTACAAATAATTAAAATTCAATTTCTTGATCTGATACTGGTCTGTCTTCTTCTTCAACGTCATCAAATCTTTACCAGTGTGATGCTCCAAAAGATGATGAGTCTAATATTTTAGGAATTGATTTATCTTTAATTCTTTGACTATATATTTTTTTATAAATTATTTAGCAATTTATATGTATATTTCACTAGTGTTGTAGTAGCAATTTGTGTATGCCATATGTTTTAGGTTGCCATTGCATTGTTAATTAATATGGCATTTGTTGATTAAGATTTGTTATTTAATGCTGCAAATTTATGTAACTTTTTATCTTTTAAGTTATATAATTTTATACATGTTACATAATTAATAAATGAATGAACCAGATAATAGTTACATAATCTAATGATAATGAGGACGTCATCACCAACACTAGGTTAAGACGTCTTCACCTAATAATTCACCTCTCTTTTTACAATAAAGTTTAGTTATACTTGTGAGACTACAAACTATAACCACAATCATGCCCATAACAATAAAATATTCATATTAATATATGCATATAGCAATAACTATAAGTATGATCATACTCATGTAACCACGAATATATGTCAGAAGCATAACCAACAAATATGCTATATGCATGTGTATTGTGTCCATATACACCCCACAACAACAATGACAAACAACAACAATGACAACAACAAATGAGAATGTGTCAACGGTGACGACGACGACAGAAAAACTAAGAATGTCGTAGTCAAAAAGAAGATTATTCAACAAAATATAAGATTTAACAACCATTAAAATAAAAAGTGTAAAAATATGTCTTTTGTATTTGAATAAAATTAAAATTTAGTCTTGAGAATTAGCTACATATTGTTACGAATATTTTGGAATTATATTGTTACGAGTATTTTTGGAATTATATATCCCCTTGTTTCATTTCCTGCAAAATGAGAAGCCTCGATAATAAAGGCGTTAGGATTGATTTCTACCTTCAATTTTGGAATTATATATCCCCCTTTGTTTCATTTCCCAAAATTACATGATTAAGTAGTAAATTACTTGACAAAAAAATGAGTAGAAAATTAAATTTGCATGGTTGCTCCTCTGCTCATTATTATTAAAAATATTAGCACCATAAATCTAAATTATAAATATCACATCAAAGAAATTAATAAAAATATTAAATTACAATTATATAAAAACCATAGTATAGTTACGCGTATAACATAAGAACGCCAAAGTATCATATCTTTAAAAGTAAGATTTTTCTAAAATTGTTCTTCTTTTGAATCTGCATAATCATTACATATCGGTTTCCTATTTAGCTAACCTAACAATGGAACGTACATAATAGTGCATTTCCATACAATATTTAGAACATAAACTGCAGTTCCTGAGATGCCTCCCAATCTCCAATAAGATGTGATGTTCTTGACAATTAACGAGCAAAGTCATAAACGAAAAGAGTGGAAAAAACCGTAAGATGCAACCAAGATCATGTATTGTCAAGGCAATGGGTTCCAAGCCTGAAGAGGTTGGAAACACCATAAGAAGAAAGCAACAAAACAGGCGCGTGATTCTGCAAAAGCATACAAGGAAAAGGACCCATAACAGCTTGACTTTATACATTACATCACATTTCAACAGCTATAAAACAATCCCACGTTTCATTTTCATACCAAAACCAGTCAACACCTTCTGTACTGCAAATACAAGCTCTGTTTCCATGTTTTGGAGCCACATATTAATCTCTTGTATTGTACCCTATATGCCACATGAGAGAGCATCCACAATCGGTGGACGCTTATGTGGTAAATCTCTCCTCGTAAGAAGAAGTTTACCGTCATGACGTATTTTATATATAAACAAGTTCGTTGTAGATGGGATCACATCTGTTTGTTTAAAGAGAGGTTTATGAAAAGTGTTGGATTAAGAATAAGATTGATGTCTTAATTTAGTGTACAGTTGACTATTGTATCATTTTACTTGACTACGTAAAAAGAATCATTAAATTAAATTGTATTAAAATATATAACTAATGAGGATAATGATGGCAAAAAATATTACATTCGGTATTGTAAGTGTAAAGCGATATATAATATGAAAAAAATACTCATCTAAAACGATATATATTATGAGAAAAAGGGAGTATGACAAATATCACTGTAAAGTTTAAGGAGAGACTTATAAATATAGAAAAAGAGCTCAATAAATTAAGAATTAATGGCATGATGACGTGAGTTGTCATAAACCTCTTTGTCAGCATAGTCATAAACCTACTACCAAGCGCGTAGATCAACTGGCGTAAGGTTATTCTAGCTTAACTAGAGATCTCGAGTTCGAGTCTTGGGTACGCAGCTGCGTTAAAACTTGGTTGGGAGAGCTTTGTTTTCCTTATGGTCCTGCCCGGCTCGAATGAGGATTAGTCTGGGGTGCCCAGGATACCTCGTGGTTCAGACAAAAAAAAACAGTCATAAACCTTTTGAAGAGTTTTATGAGTAAAAAGGCTCTTATGCATAATTACACGCCCTTTTCAATAGAGTTATCAATTTTTGACACGATAATACATTTTTTTAAATACACACTGACATAAATTACAAAAAATTAATTTTTTTAATACTTATGCCATAAATAAATAATGACATTTGATAAGAAAAAATAAAACAGACATGATTATAATAGGTGTAACTCGAATTGACAAGCTCTAGTTCAACTTGCTTCAATTTCTGGGACATGATTAGCAGATTCCCATCTTTTTTCTTGTAACTGCAGATTCCCATATTGCCTACTTTCAAACATGTCTTAACTTTTCAGTGTACAGCTATTAAAGTTGCTTTATTACTTAATCTACCAAAACAAGAACGAATACCTTGCCTTCTCCAACATGACAATAATGGTGAAAGAACTGCTTATAATGATAACTAAACGGTTCAACTAAACTTGGCCTAGCAGCCATGGCATTTCAGGAGACAAATGAGGGAATATACATTGCAAACCTTCCAAACTTACAAACAAGATTAGAAGCTTAAACTAAACCTATATTTTCATAGACAGTTGATTTTTTTTTTACTTGTAAAGAATCATTCCATAAAAAGAGAGATTGAAAACAAAAGATGGAGAGAAAACCAATTCCTTTTTCTTTTATTTTGTTCTGACTTCTTATCTGGGGCCAGAGAGTTCCATTGCATAGGAATCCAAAGACTGCTCGTCGTCATCGTCGTCCATGACCATGCCAAACATGATGCTTGATCGATCATGACTACTACTATCATTATGTTTCAGTGCAGTGGTAGGGCAACATATGTTGTGGTTAGTGCTGCTAGTTCGAGATATGTTCATGGTGGGATTGCCATGATTATGTGAGGCTGCCCATTTCTCAGCAAGGCCATCTCCTTCAAGCATCCGGACCACTTCGGACATTTTGGGACGGTGGGCGGGGAGGCATTGAGTACAAAGAATAGCCACTTGCAGCATCTCCTCTACCTCGATATGATCGTAGTTGCTTCCAAGCTCCCTGTCAACAATCTCTTCCACTTTCTTTTCCTGTTGTATCTTTTTCACCTGTCACTCATTTCGCATTGATTACAAATTATCATCAGAATAATTTTCTAGAGATATTGCTGCAGTTCTTTTGACAGAAAAAGAATGATGGAATTCAAGCCTCTAAAAATAAGGCACATGAGACTTACCCACTCAAGCATAACTCCTTTCTGGTTTGAAGTTTTTCCAAAATCAAGAGCTCTCATTCCAGTTATTAGCTCTATCAAGAGAATACCAAATCCAAAGACATCAGTCTTCTCAGATGATTGACCGGTAGATAGGTACTCTGGTGCAATGTGCCCAACAGTGCCTCGAACAGCAGTTGTGACGTGGGAATCGGCATGATCAAGGAGCTTTGCGAGGCCAAAATCACCAACAACAGCCTCATAATACTCATCAAGAAGCACATTGGCAGCCTTCACATCTCTATGGATTATCTTAGGATCACATTGCTCATGTAAATATAGAAGGCCTCTGGCAGCTCCAATGGCTATTCTCTTCCTTGTGTTCCAGTCAAGCGAAGGTTTTGCTGTTGCAATCATTAAATGACACCAGTATTCATAAAAGTAAATCAGACAATGATACAGAAAAGCACCAATGACTCAAAACAAAGAAACGAAAATTGTTTTGAAGAGATTTGTGTTCTTTTGGAATTCAATCAAGAAAAAAATAGATCCTTAAATTCTCCTATAAATTACTGAAAAGAGCTGAAATTTCTCATGTCCCGAGTAACAGAGAATGAGGAGGTAAAAATGCCAATTGACTAGGTCAGGTTGTCAGCATAACTAAACAGAAATGCACAATGTAAGAAGTGGGAAATATGAGATCACTTCAAAGGAAGCAAATATACAAGATAAAATATGTTTAAAGCATGTCACTGACCTCTGAGCCGTGAAGCCACACTGCCATTGGGCATGTAAGGATATACCAGAAGCCTCTCACTAGAAGTAGAACAGTATCCGATCAACCGAAGCAAGTTCCTGTGAACTGCAAGGCTAATCATCTCCAGCTCTGTCCTAAACTGTGATTCTCCAGAGGTTCCAGTAACATCCTTAAGCCGTTTCACGGCCACCAAAATACCATTTCCTAGTTTTCCCTTGTACACATTGCCAAAACCTCCAGCACCAAGTATGTGCTTTGAGCTGAAGTTGTCAGTAGCACTTTGAAGCTCTCTAAAGGTGAAGCTCCTGAGATTACCTAAGCTGATTAGCCCCTCTTGTTTATCTGAAACAAATTCAAATACTTCTTAGATGATGTACTAGATACTGCAGTGATTTTATTTAAGCAAAATAACTTTTCTTATGTTGCTCACCACTAATGTTAAGTACAATGCGGCTCATCCGTTTCTTTCTGTGCCAAAAAAGCCCCGATGCTATTAGCATAACCAACGCGCAGCTGAGACCAACACCAAGTCCAATTGCCAATTTAGGAGACTTGTGCCTGCCTGCGTAAAGATAAATGTTACATTATTGCAAAGACAAACAAACTACCAGAGAAAAAGCACATGACATTAGGTGTTCATTTACCAAGCGATTTTTTTAAATTAAATTGAAGAGGACTGGAATTAGCCGATCCAAAGCAGCCTTCATTGGGACCAGTTCCACAGATCAGAGGATTTCCCACAACACTGAATTCAACCAATAAAACAGGATTAACCCAAAATAAAACAAAACCGGCAACAGATAAACGGCAATACTAAAGAGACAAATATGGGCATTGACTAATCAGATACTGAACATAAGACAGCATGCTTCACAGACATCTTACTTGAATGTCCGGGCAGGAGGCTTAGGCACTGGTCCACTTAGGTTGTTATAGGACAAGTCCCTGAGACATGGGTTGTAATAATCCAAATAAAAACACATATCCACAAATCAAATGTCGATATTAAGTAAGAAATAGTACAGACTATGCTGCTGCAACCAGTTGCGGTTTTCGATGCAAATAAATACAACACAAAATGAAAGGGAAAATAAAGCACCATACTCACAAGAAAGCTAGCTGTGGAATCTTGGTTAATGAGACTGGAAATGGCCCAGATAAGCTATTGTTGTTCAGCCTCCTAGACTCATTACATTACAAACAAAAAAGACCCGCCATAAGATCACATAAAAATTGATATTAACACATTACTACATAAGCACTGAAAGTCTGAAACCAATTGCCACAAGTGAATATTAAATTGCTACAAATAGTAACCTCACTCTCCTCAGTTACTATCTATGGTTAAACTAACATCTAGACTAAAGCTACTGTATTTATAACCTTTACTTTTCTTTTTAGTTTTTCGGAAATTTAAAAAACAAATAAATTAGGCAAATCAACTTTCATTTTCATCCACTTCCCAGAAACCAAACATATTATTGAACCTTTTTTAATAATCATACTTGAAGGTTTCTCTAGGAAAAACAATACTTACATATATTCAAGACTTCTCAGTTGGCCAATGGATTCTGGAATTACACCAGAGAAGCGGTTGTTTGATAGATCCAACGTCTGAAGTTTAGAAAGAGTGCCAAGCTCAGATGGGATTTCACCAGAGATGTTGTTGTTCTGCAACAAACTTCACATTCACACGAACAAATAGAAACATCAGCATGAAACTATTATAACTGACAGAAGTGAAACATAAACACAAATTTCAGATAGAAACTCAAAATGGGTTTCATTCAACATATACAAAAAGTTGATTAACCATGAAAACACTCATAAACTCTTACACTTGGCGCAGAGTAGTGAGATTCCCTATTGCACCTGAGAGAGTTCCAGAAAGAGACTGACTTGGAGCACCCCTAAATTAAAAAAGGAAACATAAATACATTTCATTCTTAAACATTTTCCAAATCCAAAATTTCCAAAAAAAAATATCAAAAGAACATATGTTTTAACTAGAGAAAAAGAAAGACTCACAAGCCGATCACAAGATTATCAGAGGAACAAGTGATCATAGCCCAACTACACGGGTCTACTGAGTCAACATCCCAGTTGTTAAGCACTCCATGAGGATCAACCAAACCATCTCTAATACTTATCAAAGCTTCCACTGAAACAATGCATACCAACACAAATTGCAAAAAGAACAAAACTTTGAGTCATACGCACACTAGAACAAAATAAAGACAAGATTTTTCAACATGGTTTTTTCATAATTATGTACCTTCATGGTTACGAGGTTCGTAGGAGACAGAGGAGTAAAGTAAAGAGAGAGAAACAATAGTGAAAGATAGGAACTTGAAATCCATAATGATGAATACAGGTACTAGAAGCAGTAGTAAGTAGTTGTTAAAGACCAAAAAGAATGAACTTGTTCAACATATTTATGATTCTAATAACATAACACAACAATAAAATGAAAATAAAAGAAGTATATATGCACTAGTGTAGTGTTTCTCTCTTTAATTCTCTTTCTTGTAGCTGGTTCTTCTTTTAACTTTGGTCATTGTGGGTGCATCAGACTTCTCTCTCTCTCTCTTTTCAGACACAACCATCTTTAAGGCAACGCTAAAATTTTAGTAAAGCTTGTAGAAATAGTGAGAGAGAGAGAGAATGAGGAGAGTGATACGGTTGGAGGAGAGGGGTCAGAGAGAGCAGAGATTGAGAGGGACGTGAAGAAATGAGTGGAGAAGTAGTGTTAAAAGGTTATATTTTGCGAGAAAAAAAGTTAAAGAGAGAAGAAAAGAAAGGAAGTGGGGGATGATGTGGAGTGGAGTGGAGAGTGGGAGTGGTTCAGTCAGTCTGTGCTTACTGCTTACAGCCTAAACATAGAGGAGGAGAAACAGAGAATCATTTTTGGATGGTTTGGGTTCGATTCGACACCCTATGCCCTATTCTATTTCTTCTTCATCCCATCCAACTTTCAAAAATAACCACAAACAAGATTATATCTAAACACACATATTTAAGTTTTATGTATTGTAATTAACTAGAGTAGCTGATTTTCTTTATCGTTAATGTTATAAAAATTAAATCGATCCGGCTACTGGTCCGGTCCTAGTTTACCACTCAAATCGATATGCAAGCGAACCAGTATCAAGGCGATGAAAACTGAACCGGTTGGTTCAAACTGGTAAATCGAACCAATTTTAAGTATTAAAAAAATAAATAATTTAAAAATTAAATAATTTTATATATATATTATATATATTTATTTATATTATTTTTAAATTACCGGTTCGACCAGTAAATGATTAAACCACTGGTTCACTAATAAATCAACCACTAAGTCCCTTTTTTGGCTCAATCATCGGTTCGATTTCGATAACACTGTTTATTGTCCTTTTTTCGTATATATTTCTTCAATCTTTTTTTACAATTTATTTTTTTATAGCATTGTCTTGTTCCTACATTTTTTATATAATTTTAATTCGTTTATTTTTATTTTTTTAAAATATTTTTAATTCTATCATTAGTTATAAAAATAAATATTTGATTAATTCATTTTTAAATTTATTTTACTTTCTTACAGTCTCACGTAATCGTTTTTCATCAAAAGAATTTTCCCATATAATAGTAGTGTTTCTTTTCAGAAAACTTCTGTTTAATTCTATTCAATAAACTCATTTGGCTTCTCTGTTCCTACGTTGGCTTTAACTTAGTACGCTTCATCCATCTTAACCAAATTACCAAAACCTTGTTTGATAGTTTTTTATTAAACATACCATAACTGAATCGTTAATTGAACTAAAAAAAATTAAGTGATTAATTCACTGATCCAATCAGTTATTTAAAAATTTTATATATATATATATATATATAATTTTTAAAATAATTTAAAAACATTTAATACTTATAATTAACCGTCCACTAGTTCACGAATTAAACGTTAACTGATTTTTCAACAGATCGAACTAAATAGTAAAACTTGGGACATACTAACAACCCGTTCATCAATTCAACTGTTCGATTTTGTTTAATTTTTTAACATTGGTTTCTATACTAGTGTTTTCTAGAATTTTCAGTTATATAAATCAAAAATAGAAATTACTACAAAGAGTTCCTTTTATTTTTTATTTTTTTCAATTTCAATCTTTCTGCAGATAACTCTTTCAGGAAAAAAGAAAAAAAAAACTTGACCTTCAAAAATTTGCGCTCTCAGGCGTCATATTTTTTTTACGTTCACATTCTATTTTTAATTAAAACTACTAATAAAATACATATTATTGGGAATTTATTTATGCAAAGAGAGTTAAGGGGAAAAATAGGAATTCGAACATACAATTGTTAAAATACAAATGTATTGTTATTACGCTATACCCATCACTTTGAGGTTCATTTAATTTTGTTTTGGCGGTTAGGGAATCTCCAACCCACACCAAATTTGTGTGGGTAGAGATGATTTAGAGAAGGAGGAGGGTCCAACCAGACCCTTCCTCCTACTCTAATTTTGAATATGATCATTCTTACTCAAAACAAGAGTATCACTGTTGCTACTCTATTCTTTTTTTTATTTATTTTTTTTAATTATATAATTTAATTTTTTTTTAATTTTAAAATATTAATTAAATATATAATTAATAATAAAAATTTTTAAATAATTTTAATATAATTTTTTAATGTATTTTTAAAAAAATAATATTTTTGTGTATTAATATTTTATTGATATTTAAATGGTACTTTATACATAAAATAATTATATTAATTATTTCATTGTTAAATTCAATTAAAAAATAAATTATATATGTATATGCTTTAGAATATTCTTTTTAAGGATAGAAATAGAATAAAGTTGATTGAAGTGAAATCGAGTAAATACTGTACTGCTGTATTTTTTAGTAAAATTACTGTATTTTTAAATATGTGGTTGGAGATGGCCTTAGAAATAGGAAAATGACGTTTGTTTGATTGAAGTGGGTAAGCAATAAACAGATCATGCGATTGTAAATTGGGATTCCAAACCTAACAACTTTGACCATATTCCTTACAAACAATGAAGAATTTGTGTTCACCTAATCCACAAGAATTTTCCCAGTAATAGATTTCAGACAATTATTTTTTACTTATTCTTAATACATAAAGGAGTATATATATATTCCTACGTTGAAACAGTATTTATGTAATATCCAATAAACAATAAGTTGAAAGAACGGCACAACATTGTTTTATAGTTGGATGGGAAGCTGGAGGACGATTTGCGTGCCTTCGAGGGGACATCTCATGGGGCTTGAAACTTAAGGGCAGTGGCATGAGATGAGATCCGGATAACCAAAGGGTTATGATTTCGAAATAAATTAATTGGCGTCTCCCAAATATTGTTGAAATTTTTTTACTAGAATGAATAAGTTTCTATCATTAATCACAGTTCAATCATTACATTAACTAATGTACTTCACAAATGTATATAAGTGGAAAAGTCCTTCAAAACATTGTCATTACATAGCTAACTAATAGCGTTTTATTAAATGAATGTCAGATTTAATTAAACTACATTACACCAAATTGTAATATTTTAACTTTTGTTTACATTCATTTTATTTCGTTTTCTTATCTAACGCCCAAACAAGACCTAAGAGAGGGCCAAAGGGTGAACGCTAAAAGAAATTTAAATTACTAAACGTCCATAAAGTGACACGTGACTTTAGACGAAAAACGCTATTAGCAATACCATGAAAAAATCTTAAGACGTCTTTATGAATTACATAAAAAAATACGGGCATACGATTTATTAAAAGTTTATAACAGATTTAAAAGTAAAATAAAAAGGAAAGAGAGTTTAATGGAGGATGGTAATTGTGTAGACAAATTGGTTTTGCAGTCACATCAACTCAATTCACACTCATGAACTTTATGAGTTCAATTCTCAATAAAGAAAAAAAAAAGGCTTTATAATTGAAAGACCATTGACAGACAGCCAGACAGGCTTGTTATGTCACAAATTAGTTGATATTATTACTTCCTAAATAAGTGTTTTTAATAATAAATTTATAAATTAAGAAATAGCTTTAGTAAATAAAAAACAACTATTTTGTCCTTATTTAAAACTCAGTATTTTAATGCATTTATTTTTGTAATATTAGAAAATATTTAATACTAGAGAGCTTTATTGGTCATAGTTTTGAAAAAATGAAATTTCTTTAGTTTTTAGAGAATAGAAACGGAATTTAAAGAGAGGTAATTTGAAAAAAAAATGTGTTAAATTTTTAAAAATACACTATTTTAGAACAAAATTTTGAGTCTAAATGAATACTTATTTAAGAACATAGAGAATAATTTTTTATTTAATAATACGATTAATAAATATATAATTAAATATAATATAAATAATACAATTTTAATTTTTATAACATTTATATTATAAAAAATTATATTTAATAAAAATATTACTGAAACAATTACGATTATTACGATTATGTAAAAAAACTTAATTTGATTGTAGGCTGCCACTACAGTGAATAAAAAATAAATAAAAGCAGAAGCAACATCGACAGACTTATTTTGATTGATAAGATATGAAGTTTAGTCAGATTAATAAGTAAATAGTTACTTCAGACCAAAAAAAAAAAAAGAAGTAAATAGTTACTGAGAAAATATTTTACTGTTCTTTTTTTTACAACGGTTATCAGAAAATATCTGTACTTTAGATTTTGGTAACAAACGCATGCATGCCACTGTTAGTTCTCTTTGAACTATCGTTATGAGTTCTGATATGACATGCTAATGCATCCATCTCTGTTAGTGTTTATTCTCTTAATTCAGAGAAATTCTCCAATTCAGGTAAAAAAAACAGAGAGCTTCTTTGACAAGTAGTGTATAACTGTATATAACACATTCATAATAAAGATAAGTTTTTTTTTTTTTTTTGAAAGCAATAAAGATAAGTTCATGCATACATTATACATGACACACACAATATAATTGATTGGTAATTACTCAATAATATATGTAATATGTTGTAGCTTCTATATAATTTGATCGTGTGAAAAGAGAAGAAACTAAAATATGAGACATATAGTATTAGTGACAAAATATAATTGTTGCAAATTTGTTCTGGGAAGATCGACGTCATTGATATTTGGATGGAAATTCGCATCAAAATTTAGCGACAAGGTTGATTTCGTCGCAAAGTATTGCGACACTTACCGACCCCATTAGCAACTCTGAGTACACTCCCACTCCCACTTCCTGCCAGCTACATCCGTTGCCCTGATGATGATGCACCACTTTCGTAGTATATTTTTTAGTTTTATTAAAAAATATATTTTATGAATATTTTGCTATTGATTTTATTTTAAATATTTTTATAATATTTTTTCCAAATAATTATCATTACAAAAATTAATTTAAAATTAAATAAATATATAGATAATTTTTAAAATTTTTACATATTATTTATTATTTAAAAGTCATTTGTACTTTTATTAAATTATGACATTCTTATTTTTTTAATACAAATTTATTTATCTAATACATATTATTTAATTAAAATAATTTATTAAATAAGGACGACATTAGAAAACCAAATGATAACAAATACTTAACCACTAATTTTTTTAATTTTCACAATTTGTCTAAAATTACCATATGAGAATGAGGTTGTATGTTTATACCTATCGCATGTATGCAGTTTGGCACAACATTGCAACTATGTTTATAATGTCCTTTGGTAACCCTCCCTCTAATTGAGACAAGATAGTGTGACACTGGAAAAAAATCTGAATATTTGATTTGTTTAGTAAAAACAGTTATAATCTTATATAATTTGTACATTTTCTTTAAATAAAGAAGAATTTTCATTAAGTTACCTCTTCAAAATTCACATATTAAAATTTACTTAATAATCATGTATTGATATATTTATTTTGGAGCATGAATTTTAGTACCATTTTTTGATTCCTTGTCAGCTAGCAGGTTAGTTAGTCCCCGTTACTAGTTTTACGATTAAAGAAAGGAAACATTTTGAAGAGAAGAAGAATATGTAGGGAATAAAGTTTCTGAAAGAAGAGAGTAAAAGTTGTGCTCTCATCCTCTTTTTCTGAATATATATGCAACACACACACTGCACCCCTATATCGTCTGTTACAAAAGCAAAACAGTAGCATATAAAGTTTGTTATGCTAGGTGACAATATAAAAAGGAAAAGACATTTGTATCCTTTATTCAATTGCATCAAGTCTTGCAACACTCCCCCTCAAGAGGAGCCTTCATATGATTGGCAGCATGAATGTTGAGAAGGCTCATCTTGCTAATCAGTGACATGAAAGTGGACG
>CANYCX011098222.1:0-10901 GCA_948193385.1 Breynia disticha f. nivosa | reverse complement strand
TTTTTTCCAATACATTTGCAATAACCTGAACACATTAGCCATACCATCCCTTTTTAAGTCCAATGACATCAAATGCAATTCAATACCAACAGAATTCAATACAATTCCAATATCAATTCTAATATCACCAGTATCACATATTCATCATTCTAATAACATTTCCAATGCATTCATAAATATAACTAAAACAATATCACCAATATCATATATCACATAACACACATAAATCAAGTACAAACAGACCTCATTCACATAACTTCAGATTTCAAATATTCACATATCATAAGCATATATCAAATATAGCACATTACAACACATAAGCAAACAATGGGTTTACTCACAAACAAGGAAAATCATAGCTGATTAGTTTGCCTCCTTATCCTCCTTGTTGCTTGGTTCACCTCAACACATATGTATAATCTTATTTCTAATACCAGCCAATTTGTATTCCAAAATCAACCATGGAAGTCGAGTTTCGTATAGAATCGTCGTAGGGGTTAGCCATGCAAAGGCAACCAACAGTAAGTGTTGGACATATACTCACCTCGTAATCCCGAGATACTTTTCCCATCCGACAACTATTCTGACTCCACATTCTCGCCGACTCCTAAAAATAACACAAATTCATACATAAAAACACAAACCACTCAAAAAAAATATTTATATCCTTTTTAATGTAAAGTTTGTTCCTTTCTACCATTTTATTCATTTTCGTACGTCCTCACACTCATCCTGAAATCTAGACTTCATCCTCTCACTTAAAGTTTCGACTGTTAACTCTAAACCCTACGTACACTTCTCTATAAGGCTCACACTCCAAATTCATTTAATGTTTCGTACTCTTTTTACTTACAGTCACACCTAGGGCTCCATGCAATCAATCCTTTACTTTCCTCTCCTTGTTTATCCTTTACTCTTACAAAACTAACGAGTTAGGTTCTCTCTTTACATTGGATGCCCTCTTCTTTGTGTGGGTTTTGGAGCTTCTAAGAGTGTGGGTGATGGGAAAGTTGATAGAGGTGTTTGGGAGTGGTTTTGGAGTGCGGGATTACTTCTTATGAGTTAGGATAGGAGGTGTATGTGTTTATGTGACGTTCCAGCTCATTTCTAATTCATTCTAAATATTTTTTTTGATCCAAACAATTTGGTGAATAGTTTGGTCAAATTTCACAATAAAGTGTTTGATCATTCTGGTTTAAAAACAATCTAGAGACACTAACGATTTGTTGCATAGTTTGACAGCTCATTTGGCCTCCAATAGTGCACTTCCTTCGCCGTTTCGCAAACAAACTCGTGCGGTCTCTTTTTGCTATTTTTCACATTATTAATTAACTTAATTTAAGATAAATTTAGAATAAATTTGAGGACAATCTACATTATGAGATTTAAATACTAAAATCTTGCTATTGTCAATGTATCTAATTTTAATATAAAGTAAATATAAATAAATCATCAAACTTTTTAGGATAAACTCTATCGCAAACAAACAAATTGATAACATTCAAGTGAGTAGGCACAAATCGGAAGAAGAGTATGGTCACTTCATCTATAATTGGTGAATAATAGCCGTACCTTCTTACCAAAAATTTAATGAGGCTCATGAATCATGGCAATTTTGATAAGATGCAGAGTCGCAGCTGGGTGAATTATTTCTGCTCACACAAATAATTCACTGCCACAAAAGCCACAGCTAACCTGTAAATAACCCCACAACTCAGACTGACACATTCACGACCATGATTAAATATGATACAATCATTCACATTTTTTCCAAAAACTACAGCAAAACTAGACCCATCTTTTCTTGATTTTTTTTACAGGTACAATCATTGAGAATAAACATTTATACACATTTCCAGTGATTACTCTGTCCCTAATTACTAACTAGTAACCTCCACAGAGGAGGAAAACAAAACTAAGACTAACCCACTTACTAAAATTTTGATATTTTGATCATTACTCATTCACTACTGTTCCGTGATATGACCTCACCAAACTTGAGGAAAAGTTGGGCATCGGAGGCGCTCATTGAGGGATAATTCAGAATGTGAGGGGTCCTGAGGTTTGCATACTCATCCATATAGCATGGAAGTTTGGGTGGAGTAGGAGCAGGTGGGGCTGGAATGCATTGTTTTGGCGGTGTCTCGGGCTGTACAAGGGTTCCGAGGATGCGCGTTACCTCGTGCATCGTCGGCCGTTCTGACGGCTGTCTCTTGGCGCACAGAAGTGCAAGCTGAAATACCTTCTTTATAGCTCCAAGATCTTTGCATGTATCTGTTATGTCAGGATCAACTGTTTCCATAACTGCATTGTTTTCCGCCTTTGATAAAATCTGATACAGAACAAATGGATTACTAGTAAAACCAATAAAAATGGGAATTAGAGATAAATAGATTGATGGAATACCGCATGAAGAAGATTGCATTCATTGTCAACTGCCTTCCGACGAGTTAGCAACTCAAGAAGAACAATGCCGTAACTGTATACATCAGACTTCTCAGTAAGACGAGAGGTTCGTGCATATTCAGGATCAATGTAACCAATGGTTCCCATTATGTAAGTAGAAGTATGGGACTTTGACACACATAAACTCTTAGCAATGCCAAAATCAGTGAGATGTGCCTCAAAGTCCTTGTCCAGAAGAATGTTTGATGACTTAACATCCCTGTGAATAATACGAGGACTACAATCATGGTGTAGATATGCCAGCCCTTGAGCTGCTCCAATCGCTATTTTGAGACGAGTATCCCAATCAAGTTTTTTCTTCTTTGTAGGTCCTGAGAAACAGAACAAAATGGTTGCATAACACCAAAGAAGGAACACTGCAAGCCGGTATTATAGGTGGAGATAAACTAACCATGAAGGAGATCCCAGAGACTGCCATTTTCCATATAATCATAAAAAAGAAGATTTCCAGAAGGAGAGAGAGAATATCCTTGTAGGCAGACCAGATTCCGATGCTTGATGCTACCAACTATCTCCAGTTCAGTTTCAAATTCTTTCAAGCACTGAGGATAGTGAGAGTACAGTCTCTTGATAGCTATTGGCTTGCAATTTTTTAGGACACATTTGTACACTGTACTTGATGCACCATGACCAATTATATACTTCTCGTTCAGATTTTCGGTCATCCTCATGAAATCCTCATAGACATGCAGGGCCATATTCATATTAAGGATCACCAACTTTGGTGTTGAGTAATTGACTATTAAGAACAAATGCTAGCAGTTAGCACTAGAAAGAGCCAAATTTCCTTTCATACATATAATACAAAATTTGAAGAATTAACCAGAGGATCATATCACGAACTGTCTTATCAAGAAGAGAATTTACCAGGTTTATCAATGGATCCATCAAGAAAAGGTGTTGGACTATGTGGGCGGCATGCAGCAATTAAGATCATCAGAAGTAGTACAAGAGCACCAAGGGCAATACCCAGAATTGCTGCCTTTGAGATTGACACTGCAATGTAAACAAAATACCATAATTCGTCACATCTTGAAATTAAAGCATACCAAAACAGTAAACCTTAAGGAACTAAAATAAAAAAAAACGAGAATATGCATATCATGGCCACTTAAATAACAGGAATGGAATACAAAAAAAAGGTTTAACTATCTAATTATGTGACTTCTTCAAGCAGATAATTGTTTAAGCATCATAACTAGTACAAACCAAATAAATAGCACCAGTATTCTGATACTCAAGTCTGAACAGATTGTGATCGTTATAGAAGAGAACAATCAATTAATGGTATTGCCATGATATCGATTTCTGTAACAACCATGCCATGTTGCAATTTTATCATAAATAATACAGACCTCGCTCTGTTTGATGAGACTCGTGACATGCGGCATTGGCCCAATAACCACAGAGGTCAGGATTTCCAAAGAAACTGCAAAAAAAAGGTCATGAACTTGCAAGAATAGCAAGAAAGAACAGAAAAAAATCAGCTACTGTTGTGGAATTTCGAATGGTGTCAATTTTTTCTCACCTGTCAGGTGGGAACCTTGAAAAATTGTTGCTTGTAGGAATAACACCAACTAAGTTGTTATAAGACACATTCCTGCCAGAACAGAATTAAGTTAGTTCATAAGTAAGAAAATGTTGACCATCAAGCAGAACAGAAAAATATTTTCAAGATCATAATTCAGAAGTATAAAATTTTGATGAAAAGTTTGTATTTTATTACAAGTTTAAGAGGGAGAACTTACAGGACAGTAAGACTTAGGCAGTTGAGGAGAGATGCCAAGTCACCTGACAGATTATTGTTTTCAAGTTTCCTGCATTGTTTTGCTCGGTGAAATTCACAGGTAGCTAATTAGAAAAGTACTTCTAATTGATAAGTGAAACTACACTTACAGTGAGAACAAGTTCTGAAGCTGACTGAGTTCCTGAGGGATCAACCCTGATAGATGATTGTTTGAAAGATCTCTATTATGCCAAAAAAATGGGAAAAAAAGGTTATAAAAGACCTAACAAATCCCTGACGAATTCAAACTAGTAACTAAAATGATGCCATACATTTCCATAACACTTCTAAGATTACCAAACTCTGCAGGAATAAATCCTGTCAACTGGTTTCTGCTAAGATTCCTACATAACACAGCAGGTGTGAAAACAAGAATATGATTAAGATGCTAGAATGTATAAAACATTTAAGACGACAGGGGCTTCTCATTCAAACTCACAGCTTAAGAAGATGTTCCAAGTCACCCAGGGAAGAAGGAATGGATCCATTAATTTTGTTGTTAGAGATGTCCCTGTTAGAAGTTGCCATTTTAATTACCAACATAAAACGACTTTCGACAGACAGAAAATTCAGAGTAACTGATACTCACAAAGTATCCAAGTTACCAATCCGAGATAGCTCTATTGGAATAGGACCTTTAATGTAGTTGGAAGATAGGTTCCTGATATTATCATTCAAAAACATATCAAGCGAGCTGCATTCATTTGATTGTGTATTTCTGTACACAAGGAACTAGCACATTCAGCATCAGGAATTTAGTGAGCTCGGATCATAACTTACAGGTATGTCATACTCTCCAGCCTTTGAAATCCACGTGGGATAGTTCCGTTCAACTTGTTACCATGCACATTGCTGTATAAAATGAAAACATTAGAATAAAATTTGTGACAATTAAAAGTGCTGAGAAATAGATGAGTAAAAGTGCTTACAGGCTGTTGAGATTTGCACAAGAACTAAGATTATCAGGTATAGGCCCTTCAAGAAGATTGTTGGCAACGTTTCTGAAACAAAATTGAACTTAAGATTAGTTTCCCAATGCAACAGATGCCTAATAGAAGACCTCAGGGATAAAAGACATACAGATCAAATAAATCAGTGAGCTTCCCAAGCTCCGGGGGAATAAGTCCGGTTAGTTGGTTGTTGTTCAATTCCCTGATAAAACGAAGCAGAAGTTAGTAGACCATAAACAGAGATGAGAAGAGCCAACTTGACATTCATACAAGTAATGAAGGTTTGTCATGTTCCCAAGTTCAGGGGGTATAGGTCCAGTCAGCTTGTTTCCATGTAAATACCTGCACAACATGGATTAGTAAAGTCAGATTATTGAACTTGGAAAGAATAAATTTTTACAACAATAATGAATTCAACCAGACAATACAAACACAAGAAAATAATTTTCCTACATTGTCATTTATCTCAAATGTTAGCCAAGAATCATAACTAAGGATCAAAATAATAGACTTACAATTTCTCTGTGTAACTCAAATTTCCTAAAATGGGAGGGATGGATCCACTTAACATGTTGCAGCTCAAATCACTGGTTTTGAACAAGGAACGCAAATTTTTTCAGAGAACTAATAACTAAACAATTCTTCATGTCAACAAAAAAAAAGATATTTTAATGGAACTTACAGCACAGCAAGAGCCTGCATCAGACCAATCACCGACGGAATGCCCCCTTGTAGTTTGTTTCCTTGCAAGGATCTGATAATCACAATCAAGGGTTAGAGTACCTCAACAGAAGGCAGCCTTCACTCGTTACTTTTCAGACCAATAACCAAATTGAATGGAATCAAGACAACATACAAAGTAGCAATTTGCAAGAACCCAATGTTAAAAGGAATTTCTCCAGTGAGATGATTATAGGATAAGTCCCTGTTAGAGGATAAAATGAAGAGAAACAAAATTAAATAACGAAAGCGAGTGTTCCAATTGCAACTCATTATATTGGATACAATACATACAAGACTTGGAAGGCAGTACAGTTTCCTATACTCTCAGGAATCCTGCCGGTCAAACTGTTATTGCGTACATCACTGTAATGATTGATGAAAGAAGGTGCAGTTAGTTTTCCAGAAAGCATAACAATATGTAAAGTACAGAGACAATGTTGGATCATAAGAAATCTTACAAATACCACAGGCCTGTTAGTTGACACATATCTGGCGAAAGACCACCCACCAGATTGTTCCCTCGTAGTCCACTACATAGAGAAAAAAAAATATGCTTAATAGAACATTTCAACAAGGTAAATCATGTACTTCAAAATGACCAATAATTGCTGTTACTCACAGATACTGCAAAACTTCATTCCAATATATTAGCCTAGGTATTTCTCCACTGAGTTTGTTTTGCGCCAGGTCTCTGGAACCAATGATACATTAAAACTCCAAGTTCAATATAAAAAAAAAAAGTAAATTTCTGATTTCAGAAGGGACAACACTTACAGAATTTTCAAATTTGGAATCTGAGACAAAGTCGACGGGATTGGACCAATCAATTGATTGTTTTTCAGAACTCTGAAGAATCACACAATTTTGGATTTCAGAGTTCAGATTGAAGTAACAGGTAGGAAATGGCTATTTAAGCAATAGAAAATAGCAGGAGATATTGTAGAAACTACTTACAGCATTTCTAGTTGTTTCAACTTTGAAATTGAAAATGGTATATCTCCATAAAGTTCATTAAAGGACAAGTCCCTAACAACAAAAAATTGCATCTAACTTTCAGCTCAAGCATCAAAGAAAATAACAAAACATTGTGATTACCAGAACTATGGCACATTGTGGTTTGTGGAGAAACAACTTACAAGCTTTTCAAAGATGAACAGTCACCAATCTCATCAGGGATTTGACCGGAGAGACGATTCCCCCTGAGATCTCTGAAATACCACAAAAAAAAAGATCACATTATCTACTCAACTTTGAAGAATTACGGCAAAAGCGTGGAAACAAAACCTACATGGTGACCAGGTCTTTGAGGTTTCCAATTGCAGTTGAAATCTCACCATCGAGATTCAACCCAGATAGATTTCTACAATAACAGAGAAAAAAAATGTTGAAGATTTTGAAGAGTAATAAACAATTTAAAGAAAGAAAAGTATCGGATTATCAGAAACCAAGATTAGCTAAGATGAAATAGGAACTGAAAAGTGAAAAAGGACTCACAATGCAACTACATTGAATGTAACATTATCACAAGTTATTCCTCTCCAGACACAATAATCTGAAGAAGGAGAATTAGTCCAGTCATATAGAACATTGTCAACATCTCTAAATGACTTCTTTATCTCCAACAGAGTAGTCCCTGCACAACATCCAAACAAAAGAAGAAATAAAAACGTCAATATCTACAAAACAGCGCATATAAAACCACAGCACAAAAGAGAATAACACAACCCTTTAAACGAAAAAAAAGCACCAATCCTGCACCACAGAACTTAAACTTCAGCGCGGAAAGAAAATAATAATGCTAAGCACATTCATGAAATCATCTTTGAAGAACATCGGATGGACATTGGCGGGCTAATGCAACGTTAGAGGAAAAAGCGAAAAACAAATAATAAAAGACAAAGATGAGGTATTAAAAAATTTGTGGAGGCACTGAACTTGAGGTAATTTAGAAAACAAGTTGGAAACTTTAATACATTTTTAACTTTGTTTTAGTTTCCCTTAGAAGTAAGGGAAGAAGAACTCACCGTCATCGGCTTCCACAAAGCCAAAAACCAAGCAAAGAAGACAAAGAAGCGAAACCAACCCAACTCGAAAAGCCATAATTGTCCTCTAAAATGAGCTATATTCTGAAGCCAAACCACTCACTTCTCCACTACCGTTTGAACGTAACTATAGCAAAGAAGGAGCTAAGAAACCAAAGCAGCATATTTCTTGTTCTTTCAGAAAGTTAATAAAAGTTGATATATTTAGGTGTAAATTGAAGTTATTTATGTGAAGAGTAATGTAAGGGTGTAGTAGTGGTGTTGTTGTAAAGAGAGAGGAGAGTGATAAATGCGATGAAGAAATCTGAGATATGGGTCTTCAATACAATGCACAGTGGTTTCAATGAGAGTCCAGTAGTAGTATATCACACCACAACACTCTTCTCTTCTCTTACACATCACCTTCTGATACGACTGTTACTTCTCTCATCATCAGTCATTACATTACATTATGGAGAGATGGAGAGAGAGAGAGAGAGAGAACGAGAGAGTGAGAGAGAGAAAGAGATAAAATGGTCAATCCTTCTGGCTTCTGCTACACTATGTGGAGAGAGAGCGAGAGATATTAAGAGAGAGAGAATGCTCCCTGGTAGACCCTTCTGCTACAAAACCTGCAAACTCTCTCACTCTCTCTCTCTTTTCACTTTTTCTTTTTAATTTTACTTTTTGGAGAAGAATCAAATTAGTGACGATTAATATTATAAGCCGTAATTATGTTAATAATTTTTTTATTAAATATTATTATTTATAATATAAATATTATAAAAATTAAATTTATATTACATTTATTGTATATAATTGAATACTACTTAATAGTATTACCGGACCAATTTTGTCTATCAAAAATATAATAGTAGAGTGGACAAGGGTGAATTTTAATATGAGGCCATTGAGAAGGGGCTTCAATGAGACTCTTTTTTCGTTTAACTGAATTGTACAAGTTACGTAAAATAAAAACTGATTGTTACTGAATAAATAGAAGGCTCAGATTTATTTAGTCAGAATCTAACAGTTGAGGCTTGTTGCCTCATTCAATCCCTTCTTTAAGGGGACTCACCATAAAACTCCCCGTGGATAAGTCCAACGGTTTCGTAAAAACTTCCAATGTATATAAAAGTTTTTTTTTTTAAATCCATGTTTATGGAAGTTAAATTTGCATAAAGAATAATTTTTTTGTTAAACCATCTCCAACCATTTACTTTAAAATATTTACTTTATATTTTAAATTTTAAAAAATTAAGAGAATATAAATAAAAAACAAAAAATAAAAAAAAAATTAGAATAACGGATGGGTTACTTCATATTTACACTCTCTCTCCTATTTTTGCGCCAACAATGAATATGGTTAGATCCCATTATTACTGTAAAATATCTCAACTCACCCCAACGCCTTATTTAGTATAATTAACTTATCTTTAGAAACTAAGTTACTAAGAAAGTAAATTATTCAGAAAATAAATTATGCAATAAATATAAATTTTATTTGTTTGGTATGAGAATATACTTCCAAAGAAGTGCATAATAATTTTCATTATATTTCTATATTACCTTTGACAAAAAACATATATTATAATTAATTGAAATATATATAATTTTAAAAATTACAATTTTAAAAATTATAAAAAATATAATATCATAAATTTATAATATATATATAATTTTATAATTAATTGAAATATATATAATTTTATAAAATATACATTAATTAACAAAAAAAATATTTTATTTAAAAATTAATAATTATAAAATGTATACAATTTAATTAGATTTAAAATAAAAATAAAAATTAATAAAAAGAGATAAAATAGTGATTTTCACACTAAGAAAGTTAAAACTCGCATCTCCCCCTATTTTTTTTCTTTCTCCATTTAGAGTAATTTATTTTCCTAATTAAAAGTTTACTTCCCTACTTAATGAAAACCCAACATAACTAGAGAATTTGCTTCTTTTATAACTCACTTTTCTTCCCTCATTTTTCTCATACTAAATAAGACCTAAGTATAGAGTGGGTTGAAGATGATCTTATAAGAGCATGGTTTTTCCTATTATCTGTAATTTTTTTTTCATATTGTAATCTACTATCAACATATTTTATATTTATTAATTGAAACATAACTCAAAAATAATTTAATAAATAATATTATAGTATAAATTTTAAATAATGACAGTCGCAATCGAACCTCAACTAATTAACAAACTTGTGGCATAAGCTATTTTATGCAAACAAAAAAAAAATAAATGAAGAACAAAATCTCTGTACGGTATTAGCTTATATAAAACAATGAAGATAATTTTTTATGGTCCAAGAGGAGAAATGTGGGTCACTTCTGCTCCAACATATTGAGATTGATTTTGATTACATACAATTCAGAGATGCTTTAAATATGGAAATATAATTTCCAAGTATTCCCACAAATGTTTTTGTGAATTGATTGAAAATATTATTATTTTTTTCACAAGTTTGGTGCATTATGAATATGCAGTTGTTGTTTTTACAAGAGAATACGTCCATATCTATGTACTGATTCAAGAGACTTTGTCCCCTCTGGTGCGTAATCGTCTCCTATGTCCATCTTAATTTTTTTAAAAACATGAAATTTATTTAGAAATGTGTAATGCACATAAACTGAACACAAGTTGTGCGTATGTCCGTAGAAAATCTAATTTCCGTTCTTGAAAGAAATACACTATACAACAAATATATAAATACTAATTAATTAATATATAATTAATTAAATGCGTAAATAAAATGAACAAAAACTCACACCTGGAATTCCGTTCGTTTTACATGCCATGTTTGTAATTTTCATAAGTGTTAAAGTTGTACATGCATGTAAAACAACACGACTAAAAACGCAATGGAGCTTGACCTTCAAAAAGTATCGCACCGCTAGCCCTGCCGAAAAGTCGTCTCGTATATCTGTCACTCTGCAC
>CANYCX011098010.1:0-15514 GCA_948193385.1 Breynia disticha f. nivosa | reverse complement strand
AGCTACGTCAGAGGTCGAGCTCCTGTTGTCATTTTTGTATTTTGGATTTGTACATATTGTACATTTTTGTATATACACGCAGGTTTTTAGTTTGAATGATTTCAAACTATTTTGCTTCCGCTACTGATTTGTTTTACGAATAAACAGGATTGGGCCGAGTTTTATAGAATAGCGTGTATATATCTTTTTAAATTCTCTCTCCTCTGACTTTATATTTGATTTTACATCATTTATATATATTTATATGATTTATCAGGAAAACAGGTATTTAAAAACAGGTTCCACATAAATGTGCAAATCTGTATTTTGTTTGACGGTTATTATGAACTAGAATATGGGGGTTGGTGTTGTGAATGCCTAAAAAATATGATTGGCATTAGAGGGTAGGCTTGAATATAAGATTGGTGTGGTATGAAATGTGATTGACATGTTTTGGGTGAGTTGAGATATGTTAAGTGTGTTGTATACTACTGGAAATAGAAGGTTGCAACTGGCTGGAAAACGGGTTACCCACATCGTTTCAGTTCTAGAGAGTTCCAAAAATGGTTGGAACGGGTTTTGTAACGAGTTATACAAAATGTTCCCTAAACTGTTTTGCTGCTAGAGTTAGATAGAAGGGTTAGAATGGGCTGGAAAATGGGTTACCCAAACCGTTTCCCAAACCGTTCCCATCAATAAAAAGAGGAAATCGAGGATTGTGAAAAAGAAAACATAAAAGATAAACACCACATGAAATTGGAAGGCTAGGAAAGTTAAGAGGGGTAAATCTCCACTCATAAATAATAAACCTAAAACAAGTAAACAACCAGTACTTATGCATTAACTGCCTTGGTAAGTGTTACAGTTGTACTTATTGGGTATTTATATACTCACATCAAATTGTTGGTTGTGATGTGTACAGGTTTAGGAGGATTTTCCACGAGCGAAGTTGGCAGAGCACATTTTAAAATAAATACAAATTTATATTTCTCATAGATGTATGAGTGGTTTTGGATTGCCTAATTTTACTTTGATGACTAAACCTAGATAGTTTACATGCCTCTATTATGTGGACTTTGACCACATTTTCTGCATAACTTTACTTGGTCAATTCTAGACCATTGCGTCTAAGAAATCACGTACACATACATACATTGTTAAGCATTCATTACTTTATTTGAAGAAATAAGTGTAAATTCCTAATCCTATTTAAAGATTCGAGTATTAAATTTAGGTGTCACATGTCTAAGGATGTGGCCTAGAAACCCCATAGGATTTTATTAAGGTTCAACCTTCAAGTTTTGTTGAAGATTGAAGTTCTATGTGATGTAATTTATAAACATGCATTCATGAGTGATAATACATCATAATACTATTAAGTATAGTGCAACGCCCCAAACTTTATGATGATATAATTGATTGATTGATTTTGTGTTAGAATTCTTGTTGTCAAGAATTCATTATGTTAAGTTAAAATGAAACAGGTCAAAAAAATGTGTTCAGGTGCTACAACACAAGGGTCGTGGTCATTTACAATGGTCATGTACAACACACTACAATTCTAAGTGATCAACATAGGGGTTGTGGCAGTTACACGGGTCCTGTTAGTCACACTGTAGTTCTAAGTGAAGTTGGATCAAGGGTGATCAACATTTGATTTCTTCCTATATTTTGATAATGTTATTAATAGAGAAATTGATAAAGTTGAGTTTCAGGTTGTGCAATTAAAAAAATGTGTTGTAACTTGGTAAGATATGTTAGTGATAGTGGAAAAGTCAAGTTACTGTGCTTGGCAAAGTAAAAAAATAGAAGAAAACAATTAGGGGTATGTTATTCAGCTTAAGCCATATTATATGAGAGTAAAATACGTTAAGTTGAGGTAAAATACGTTACAAAATTAGACCATCAATCCAGAATGTTAATGCTTCAATTTGAAGAAACTAGAAGAATATGTAATGTACGTTAAGTGTGATGTAACATAATTTAAGCAAGACATAAAGTACATTAAGGTTAATACAACATATGTTATCGAGCCTTAAGATGTAATGTAGAATGCTTATGCCAAGTTTGCACAAAATAGGTAACGTATGTTAAGGTATATGTAACGCATGTTAAGGATTCAAGTAATGTATGTTAAGAAACTGTAACGTACATTATCAAAATGCAAATTTAAAACTAAACATTTTTCATTTTCAAAAACATCATTATTACAAGAAACGACTAAAATCTTATGAGGGAGATATAAAAATGTTCAAAAATAGCAAGGGGATACAAGAGACATATCTAGAATCATTCCTCAAGAGCTTTTCATCAAGAAACCATCTTTGTGCTTTAAGATTGAGAAGAAATCAAAAGAAGGGATTTTACGTTCATCTTTCTAGGGTTTCCTCAAGTGAGTTTCTTTTGCTTGTAAATTTAATTAAGAAACACTGAGAGATTTTATTGTTATCTTTTGGACCAATGGTGGTGAACATTATGTCCTTCCTATGTTTTGATAATGAATTAAAATGATGAACTTGATAAAAATTGTTTACATGTTTAAAAGACAGTTACGATTAATCTGGAATGGTTTGTAACCATGGTGTTGGCCAAGATTTGCTCTAGACAGAAAATTAGTCGACCAGTGATTGGTTTGGTCGACCAATAGTGTTTTCAGTTGACCAGTTGTGCAAAATGGTAGTTCACATGTTAATATAACAGATAGTTGCCAGATCATTTCTTTTTAGTCGACCAAAGGAGTATTAGTCGACTAATTTGGGGCCATTTTCCAAGGAGCATTTATGAGCTATGTGTAGAGCGACTGAATGATTACCAATTTCAATTCTAAACGTTATGAAGCAGCCAAAATTATTTTAGTCGACTAAGAATCGAGTTAGTCGAGTAACCATGGGGAGAAAAAATGACTTAAGACACTAGAACTTTTCTACTCTATCAAAATAGTTTTAATCGACTAATTGGAAATGTTTTAGTTGACAAAGAATCGAGTTAGTCGAGTAACCATGGGGAGAAAAATTGACTTAAGACACTGGAACTTTTCTACTCGATCAAAATAGGTTTAGTCGACCAGTTGGAAATGCTTTAGCCGACCAGAGGCTGTATTACTCGACCAATATGAATCTTCTCAGCAGCAACTCTCTACATTCTTAAAGACATCTACTTGGACACAAAAAGGGACATTGTGTAGGGTTTTTCAAAAGACTCTATAAGCAGTCTTTTACTGAAGAGAGAGAACTTAAGATACTACAAGCCTTCAAGAAAACATTCAAATTTTCTCAAAAAGAGTCTTCACTTGTGCAATTAGCATAGTAATCTTTGTTCATCATTTTTATTATTGCACAACTTGTTCTAATCAGTTAGTGTTCTAGCATAGTTTATTCTCTTGCAAGGTGTGACTTGATCCAAAAATCAAATTGTAAGTATGAGGTAGCTTGAGCCAAAAATCAAACATGTAATAAGTTCTCACTAAGCTCAAAAGTGAAGTAATAGTGAAGTCTTTGCCAAAATCCTAAGTGAGAAGCTTAGGTAGTGGATGTAGTTGTTAGGACCGAACCACTCTATATTGTGTGTTCCATCTTGTTCTCGTTTATTCCATAAAAATTTGTAGATTTGTGTCTAGCTCTATTCAACCCCTTTCTAGAGCTAAAGTTGGTATAACATTATCTTTTTGTTAAGATAACTTATTTTGGGATAGATTTTGTTTGGATTGATAATCTTGTGTAGATTATGGGTTGAGTTTGTTAGTTAGAACTCCTGTAAGGGTTTTGATGTGATAGTTATCACTTGTTCTTGAAAGTGATTTTAAAAGGAGAAATTAATAGAGTGTGGTTTGAACATTCTTAGTTGGGAGACTAAGATAGAGGATGTAGACTAGTTAGAGTCAAATCACTATAAATTGCCAAGTTCTTATTGTTTGTTGTTCGTTTTGCCATTAGGTGTTTGACAAAATTCTGCAAAGAGTTCAAAAAGGCATACACACAATTCAACCTCCCTTCTAGTGTGTCTATCATATAAGGCCACATGGGGACCATGACATTTTCTTTAGTGACAGTGTTAATGGAGCAGGAGGAATATAACTCCTTAATATGGTCATGTCGTGAGGGTGTGTTGCTAATTAAAATGAGGAGTCTATAAATAGATCTTAAATATCCAATTAAGATTCATTTTAGCAGATTCCTCCACACATACAACCCCAACCCAACTCTTCAGCAAAAATGCACTTCATCTCACCCTCCACATGGCATTGAAGAGTCCCGACAATGGCGAAGTACCTAAATCAAGGTAAGAACTCTTTATAAGCATAATTTTTGTAGTTACTAAGGGTTGAGGTTAGGGGTTTGAAAATTATTAAAAATTGAGTATGAGAAATGTGTTGAAAGGGATTGGGAAAGAATTAAAAGTATAGTGGGAGGTTGGATATGTGTAACATTGTGAATTTTAAGCATGAATTAGAAAAACAAATTGAGAGCAATAATGGGAGAAAGGGGAAAGAATGAGACTAGGTTTATGGGTAAAAACCATAAATAGTAAACACTGATTTTTAATGTGTGATACCTTGTGTATGTAAGGAGAAAAGGATCCCAGAGAGGAACCATAGCAGAGGCTGAATTCTTAATCCTAGTGCGCACCTCGAGGTAAGTGTTATACACTATAGTTACCTGTCTAGTGATTGCATTTGTATGGTTAAACATGTGTAATTTGAATTTAATAAACTTTATTTTATGATTATATGTGTGAATGGATGGTGCAATGTATGGTTGGCTTAACCTATGAAATTGTCAAATTTATGAATACTTGAATGTTAAATGAATGCATTATTTATGATTCTGCACATCATTGATGAGGGCAATGATGAGTGCATAATCATATGGGGTCGTCAAATGGTGTACTAGAAAATTATGGGAGCTGAAGAGTGTAAATAAATAGAGTGAGTGTTACTCCTTCAATTATAACTAAGTTTTGGTACTTATATATATATATATATATATATATATATATATATATATATTTCCAAGGGGAACAATTATTGGGCTTCGAGGGGTGCACATTGTTAATTGAAGGAGTGAGCAAAGCTCTTCCATAAACTGTAAAGTGCATGACTAAATTGGGTGCCAAAGGGCACAAATTTGTAACGAGGTATCAAAGGATGCTAGTTACCAAGGGGTATATATATGATTCAATTGTGTAATTTTCCCTTGTATGAATTATTGTGTTATGTGATGAATATCGTGGATGAAATGTTGATTGTTCTTGTGGACTTGTTGGTTTGAGAAATTATGAACGTGTTGTTGAGACAAAACTCTGTCAAATGATAATCTTATGCTTTTAAGTAGTGGTCGGTCTGCAGGACGCGCCCGTGCTAGACCGTGCCTTATGACAGATGTGATAAATTATATGCAGGAAGTGGGCATGCGTTGTGCCACGACCATGTGAAGTGTCATGATCAAATGGTGAGTTCCAATGGGCCTTTGTAGGTCATGTAAAAGACAACAGGCAATTTCAAAGGTCTATAGTTATCACACGGTTGGAGGCATGCCCCATGCCCAGCCCATGTATGAGGAACACCCCCTTGACATCTAGTGTCAAGAATTCGTGTTGTCCTTTATAGTGCATAACATATTGTAATTCAAGTGGCAATGATAAAAATTAAATTGAGAAAGGTATAGAATAACTTAAAGAATTGAATCAAGGAAAATAGGAAGGAAATCCTTCACTTGCATAATGTACTCAATGAGTTGATAAGTATTGACGGTAGTACAATAAGTAAGAATAGAAGTCAATGAATGAGTACATTACTCTATATATATAGGTAGGTAAGTGTATCAGCGTACAAACTTACTGAGTCATTTATACTCACCTAGTTTGTGTTTCTTAGTTGTGTACAGATCAGTGAGATTGTCGAATGGATCGCTTTACTAGAAGCCACTCAATCATTTTTTGCACCATCAGCTGCAAGGTAGTGGATCCATCTCCTTTTGAAATTTTGATTTTTAAGATGTTCATGTTTTCTTATATTTGATAAATTTTGAAAAACTAGTTTTTGTAACCGTATTAAGGGCAAATTGGAAAAAAAAATATACATCCTTAAACCTTATGTTTCTCACATACAAAATTTACCATATTTTGTAAATGTACTTACATATATACGCATAGTATATATGTACATATTTGACACACACACACACACACACACATATGCATGTTTCAATTGAGGTCATTCAAGTTCATTTCTCGTTTATTTTGGAACGGGTTCAAACGCAAAAAAAAAACTTTCAGGTTTATATTATAAATCTTAAAAACAAGGAAAGTGAATGAAACCAATTAGAGTGCCATATATATTGTGTAATAAGCTGACCAATGAATTAAAAAATATTTAAAAAAATTGATCTCTATTTTCTATTGTGAGGCCTAGTAATGCAAGAGGATCTATACAAGTTTTCTTATAACTTTGATATTATTTTAAAGCATAAATTTTGGCATTTAGCTTGATATGTTGTTCAAATAGGTTGCACTAACTATGAGTAGGCAAATGAAGGTATTTTGATTAGATGTGTTGATTTATGGTGGATTAATATTAAACGAGAAAAGTTATTTTCAAAGGTAACACTTGAGTTTCATATGACACTAGATCCAAATTAATGTTTGTTGCAAGAAATGTAATAAGTACATATAACAAGTTTTCATGAGATGAAAACTAGATGAAAATAATGATATTAGAAAAGTGATTTATGGACAAATCACGATTAGCAAAAGAAAGAAGATATTAAGTAATCTTCTAAGAAATGGACTGTGCAATTGCCAAAAGCACATGTCGTTAATGTTCACGCGTTTGAACTGCAATAAACGAATATGGTCGCTAATAGAGAAAGTTTATACTGCACTGTCATGTGTGAGTGAGAGATGAAAAGAATAATTTATTCGCTCATGACGTTTTGAGACGCCAAATAAATATAATTAAGTTAAATGGACTTAATTATACTTTATTTGAAAGAAGGATTAAATTAGAAGAATTTTTAATTTTGAGAATAAAATGCAATTTGAATGAAAAGGTATCTATTCATCAAATTTTATATCTGAAAAATTTAGAATAGGAGTTGTAAATTTTTTCTCTTCTAACTATTGTGTTCATTAAGGAGATCCGGTGTAGTTTTCGGTATAAACTTCAACCTATTTCTTGATATTTAATATATTTGTGAATTTTGGTGGCTTTCAATATGGTTGCTATATTCTTAAATTGTGATTAAATAGATTACAATGTTAGAAATCAAATACATTTTATTCATTATTATTGATTAATTAATTACATATGTATATCATATAATATTTCCTCCATTTTGGTAAATTTTGGATATTGCAGTGACAATGTAAATAAGTTTTTATATATTTTGAATTACATAAGTTGTTTTATATTACATAAAAAAATATTTTATGAAAATTTGTATTTCTAAATTCCAAATTTTTTATTAACTTTTAAAAAATTATTCAATAATAAAAAATACATTGACTCCAAATTGTGGTGACAAATTTTGTTGTTGAATAAGTGGTCCGTCACTTTTTCATGCATACCGTGTTTTCATTTTCAATATCTTTAAAAATTCTGGAAAAAAGAAAGGAGCAGATTATTATATCTTTTTTTTCAGTTCATTCATAGAAAAACAAAAAAGTATAGAGTAGTGCTACACTTTGAAGCTTCCATTACTCTCTTTTTTTGTTTTTTCATTTTCTCTCATCTGAATTTTCTTCTATAGATAACGACATGGAGAGAGTCAATATAACGCCATGTTTGGTTTGTCACTCGTGAGTCATTCAAGCAACAATCCCCGCAATTGGCTTGCCCTTTCCAAATCGCCATTTCACTTTACAACTCTTTAATTCTCACCACCACTTCAACCAAATTAAAATAAATATATTTTAAAAAATATAACATATTTTTTAAAAAATACTGCTCTTTAAATTTTATTATCACCAAACGAACAACAATAAACCATCATTTCTCTCTCTCTCATAAATGCTCTCTCTCTCATCATTAATATTAAAGGCTCCTTTGTTGGGCACACACCTATATCAGTTTCTCTCTCAAAATTTCTTCAGAGAAAAATGAAAGAGCGAACACTGTGGGATCAAGTGGTGGTTGTGGCGGTGGTTTTTAACGCCATCGTTCTTTGACTTTGTCAGTAAGACTTTTACATCCCTATTCTTTTTATCTCAATCACAATCGTTCCTTTTTCCCTGTTTTCTTCCCAGAAAATTAAAGTAGCTCATATCATTCAACGATTCATTTGGAGATCCAAAAGGACGTTCTAAATTGTCCACACTTTCACGCTGTAAAAAAACAAAGCAACACTCTGTTTTTGTCATCAAAATCAATCTTCAACGACAGCCCAATTACGCGATTCACTCCTTGTTGGCTTCTGTCAACTTTCACGCGTCTTCGTTATGGTTGTCTCTCAATCTCTACCCTTCGTTTGTCGCTTGCTTTAGCGTATTGTAAATGCCAAAACAGAGACCTTTTTCGTCTTAATCATTCAAAAGATTCATCTTTTCAATCCTGGCGGTTTCATGTTTTAATGTCTGCGTAATTCTGTTTTTGCTTCAAGGCATTTTAAACGAGAGAAGATGGGTTGCGCTAGTTCGAAACAAAAGAGATGTAAACACTGCAAGACACCATACTCACCAGTGCCAAGAAGTTATTCAATGCATGTTGTACATCCACCACAAGAAAAAGGCGATAGTTACCATGTCGTGGCCCTTACTTCAACCACTTTAGGCTCTTTGTCTCTTGATTCCAACGCCAATGTCAAGGACACCAGTTTAAATGGTTCATTGGATGATTTGTTTAAGAATCAAATAAACAGCTTTGGTGAAGTCCCTATTGATCAGGAGTTAAAAAAGAACGAATTCGCGGTGGGGCTAATTGAGGCCAAAACGTGGTCTAGTATGATCCAAGAAAAGATTCCTAAAGTGGCTCCAAAAACTCCTCTTATGACTCCTCCAGGTGAGCCTGAAACGATCAATACATGGGAGTTAATGGCAGGTCTTGAAGATAATTGTAGTCCTGTTCATAGATTCCGGAGCTTTTCGTTTGATGTTTCTCGTGAAGCTAGTCCGATTCCTGATAGTCCTAAGTTGAGTTTGCATCAAAATGGAACAATTGCAGATCGTGACAACCCTTTGTGTCTTCGGTCTGAAGATGAGGGTAGTGATTTACAGTGTCATGAATTCGACCCAGAAATTATTTCAACATTTAGGCAATCTTTGCAAGTACTCTCTCCATCCCACCCATTTTACATCAAACCACAGTTGGATAGTTCTAAAGAAAATGATGACGAATGCAGTGAAGATGATGTGATCAAATCGAAATGCATAGCTATAAACGACTGCAAATTGGGAAAGGAGAAAGCAATTGTGTACTTCACAAGCCTAAGAGGCGTGAGGAAGACATATGAGGATTGCTGCCATGTGAGAGTGATACTAAAAGGACTAGGAATTCGAGTAGATGAAAGAGATGTTTCAATGCATTCAAAGTTCAAGGAAGAGCTAAGAGAGCTACTAGGAGAAGGGTTTGGAAGAGGAGCATTGCCAAGAGTGTTTGTGGGGAAGAAATACATTGGCGGAGCCGATGAAATCCGGAAAATGCACGAAGAGGGACAGCTAGAGAAGGTGTTTGATGGGTGTGAAATGTTGGATGATTGTTGTGGTGGTGGAGCAGCTTGTGAGGCTTGTGGAGATGTGACGTTTGTGCCATGCGAGACATGTTCAGGAAGTTGTAAAATATACTATGAAGAAGGGGAAGAAGAAGATAATGAAGAGGAGGAGGTTAGTGGTGAGTTTGGGTTTCAAAGGTGTCCTGATTGCAATGAAAATGGATTAATTAGATGTCCAATTTGTTGTGATTAATTATCAAAATTTTATCTTCATTTGATGGGTTTTGATTGGTGAGATGATTGTTGTACAGAGTTTTTTTTGGGTTGTGTTTGCAGTTTCTTCATATTTTTGTTTTAGCAAGATGTATACTTGACACTGAAATCTGGGAAAAGGAAGACTGTTGTATCAAAATTTCCAATTTTTAAGGAAAATTGTAAGAGTTAAATCAGTATGGATCATGTGTTTGAACCTTGTTTTCTTCACACCATATTGCAAGAACCAAACAGAGCTCAATGCATATATATAGAGCAAGTGTGGTTGTGTGTTGGCATGAGGTGAAATGGTGAGGCTGTAATTTTGTTGGCCTGAACAATGTCATATGCTTATCTTTGGTGAAGATTAATCTGAGATTGGAGCACGAAACATAACTTCTATCTCATGACAACAACTGCTGGGATTCGATCCTCGAAGCATACCAAGTCAAATCTCACACGAATCTGAGTTGCCAACTTAACCGGTTTCATGGGTAAATGGTAAGGGTAGGGTGTATGTGTTTGTAGATTTGTGAATTGTAATTAAAGGTAAGGTCACATTGAATGTAGCACAATCATGTAAGTGCAAGTATATATGTCTACCACATCTTGAAATGGAAGCAAAAGTGGGTGCTTTTGAAAGCATTCATGAGATCATTGCCCCCATCAACTCCAACTCACTTTTGAGTTTTCAAGCAAAACCAATGGATCATTTTCTGGAACGTCACGTGATAAAATTCCCTACTTCAAAAAGATTATACACACAGCACAATTGCCCTTTTGAGCGTATAATTGGGATTTGAGTTCATCAATTTTTGTCTCCCTTTAAAAATATTTTTAATTTCATCATTATTTTAAATTGGCTGACGATGATGGACCGACTTGATTACAACTTTGTAGAAATCGTATTCTTTATATTGATAGTTGAATGTATCAAGAATATTTGTTCGAATGGAGAAGAGGAGTGGGTACCCTCTCAATGCCTTTCAACATTTAAGTTTCATTAGTTAGACCAATTCCTATCAAAAGCAACACAACAACCACAAAAACAGGCTTTATTTAATTGAAAAACAACTACATAATGAGACGGCAATTTGTTTAATTAAGACCTTTTACTTACTTTATAAAATTGACTCACCTTATTTTCCACCAACTTGGATTTCTCCAAACCATTTAATTTCAACCATTTTTAATCTATTTTGCATTAGACACCAAAATAAGAGGTGAAAATGACCTCAACTTAGCTGATTTTTCAAGGCCTATATCTATATGCTTAGCTTATGAATGTGATAACACCTTTCTAGCTAATAATTAAATAACTTACACAAATTATGGTTCAAAATAATAAACAATAGAATGAGAGTTGAAATAATACTTTGAACTTGGAAGAAACTTTTTTTGCCGAGTAAAAACAATTAAAAAATCATATAAATAGTTTCGTTATTTTAAGGAGGACTTTAGTCTCCGGCGCCGCGTAAAAGAGGAGGCCCGAATATACATGCAATTATATTAGTTGTTGAATTATTCGTAAAATGAAAATAACACAAGAAGACACATAAAAAGCTCTCCAAGAAAAATGACAAGAACCAGTTTTGCTACTCACATTTTCGTTTGGACTCAACGTTCTGCAGTCACATCATAGAATTAAACACATTAATGTTGTGTAATCAAAGTCTGATACAGTCTGGGTCCCAGAGAGAGAAGAGACGCAGTTGATAATTGGGGCTTTTAAAGGGTGAATTTTAATATGAGGTCATTCAAGAGGAAATCTTTTAAACTATTTTTTTACTTAATTCATTACACATAAGATGAATTCCTATATGGTATTAGAGCAATTTCATCCAATAAAACTTTTCTCCTATCAAAACCCTTCCAGTTGAACTATTTTTTTACTTAATTCATTACACATACGATGAATTCCAATTTGGGCCTTCGTCAAACTCTACTTTCATTTTTTCCAATTTCTTAACATGTTTACTTTTCTTTACATTTATAACACTTAATGGAAACCTATAGAGATGTGCTTAACGGCACTGGCTCTAATGGCCATGTACATAGGTATAATTCTCTGGCTGAGCAGGATCCATTCTTTATCTAGAGTTTGGATCATCCAGGTATTATCCTTACCTCTACTATATTTACAAAGTCCAACTATTGACAGTGGTATGATGCTATTGAAATTGCATTAAAGGCAAAATTGAAACTTGGATTTGGGTCTATAAATGAACTATTTTACATCCTGATGAAGCTAGTGATTTGGTTGGTTCCTCTTTGCATGCCAATTCTATAAGGCATTGTGGGATGATCTTAAAGATAGGTTTGGTGAAAGTCATAGTCTTATGATCTATAAATTGCAGCTAGAGATTAAAACTTTGCTAATAGGAGTTTAATAGTGACTATATTATTCACAATTGAAAGGAAAATAGGATGAGATAGAGTGCCTTGCTCTAGCTCCCCATTGTATTTGTAATAAATGCACTTGTATGGCAGCTAAACATGTGCTTGAAAGTGAAAATAGGGTAAAACTGACACAATTTTTGATGGGGTTAAATCAGTCCTTTGATGCTATTAAAAATCAGATTCTATTGTTTGATCTTATTTCTACTATCCCTAAAGCATATCCTATGATCTTAAGGGTTGAGAAACAGACTGATGTTTTAGCTCATGTACTCCCTAAATAGAATGCATATTACATTCGAATTAATAAGACTTATCAGTCTTCTGGAGGGTAGAATAGCACACTATATTCTACAACTAGTAAGAAGGATATACTAGCTTTTTCTAAGAAAGATTACCATAATAAGGATATATATATCAAATTTCATGGTGAACCATAATATTGTAAAAATAAGATGAAGGATAACTGGAAATCTTTTTAAGAGTACTAATTTTATTCATAATTTGAGCACAAAAAGTGTTGATACTCCTTTTATATTGGCAAACATTTGTGATGTTAGGATATTAAGAGCTTCCAAGATGTATTATTGCAAGAGGTTTTATTGTAAATTATTTGAATGTTATACGTTGAGACAATCGAATTCAGAAAAAAAAAATTAATGTGTTAGATGTAATAAATCTTGCATTCTCATCATGGACAATATATATCAAGCAAGAGATAATAGCAAATTGTTTCAAACAATAAAAAATTCGTACTGGACATGAATTTGTCTCAAGGATTTTAAATGAAACAACAACTGAAGAAGACATTAATGAACTTGAAGGAAAGGTTGGTCATCTTGGTTACTACAATTATATGAATGTCAATCAGATATTGAATTATCCAGGTGAACAAGTAATGAATGCTTACAAGTCCAAAGTTTAGACAAAATTACAGAAAATGTCATAAAAAATTCAATTAAGGATAAAAATAGGGATGAAATAATTATAACATCAACCCACTACACAATTTTTTATTATATTTGGGAAGGGTACACAGAAATTTTTAAGTGCTCTAAAAAAACTAAAGGGGAAATTTAATTGGAATTAAATTTAAAAAAAATACTATAGAATTATATCTTACTAAATAGTATCTAAATATAATTGGCATATATATTTGAGAAATTATTAATTTATAAAGATAATAAAACAACGTGTTTACATAGTGTTGTTTCAAAAAAATTATTATCCTAATAATTTATTAAAATTGATCATTTATTAATTTATAAAGATAATAAAACAACGTGTTTACATGAATAATTTCTTTCAAGTTGGGATTGAAAGAAATTATTATTTTAGAGAGATTATTAATTTATAGAGGTTTTACTGTATTTTATTATCTTTTTTATAAAGTAGTGTGAATATTGGTATATTGATAATTAATTATAATTATTCATTTTATTAATAAAATATTAAAAGAGAGTAATAAAAATTTTATTTGAGTGATTCATAATTTTTTTGAAAGTGATTAGTTAAAAGACAGAATAAAAATAATATTTTTTTAAGAATATTTAAGTGAGTATCATTGGGAATGATCAATACAATCATTGATATTAGCAAATCGTTAAGAAATGATTATTACTATTTTAATTTCTTATTTATATAACTATTTAGAGCACGTGGAATAAATATTTTAGAGTTGTAAGTGTTGTTGGTTTTGAAGACTAGTAAAATTTTTAATAAATAATAAATTAGAAAATTTCAAATTTTACTTTATTTGAGTAAATTAATAATTATTAGTTATTGAAAAAATTTTAGAGGGTGTCACGTTTATGATATTTGAGATTTGTATATAGTAAAAACTGTTGAAAATTACTTATTGCTAAGATTAACCAAGGAACATCAAAATTTAGAAATTTTTTAGTTAGTCTATACAATAAAATTTTTAAACCACATAATTGAGAAATTAAGTCAAAAAAATTATGTAGAGAGAGAGAGAGAGTTGTGTGCCTCCATTGAACAAACCCTAAATTAAGTTCTTTGTGTACCCTAATTTGATCTTAAAGTGATTTATTTATAGACCACAATTTAAGTCTAACTAGGTTAAGATTTTAGAGAAGTTGAATGAGAATTGTATTCTTTAGTTTTACTCCAAGTAATATATCAAAAGAAATCTAATTGAACCAAAAGACCAATCAAAATTAATCTCCTATAAACAAGGAGAGAGAGAGGGGGAAGACATTAGAAAGAGAAAGAGGAAGAGTTTCCTTTAATTTTGGTCAAACTTAATTAGTTTATCTTAAGCTAGGTCAATCTTTTAATTTTCTCTCTTCTTGTCTCAATTTAATATATAACATTATTCATGTCTTAATTTAATTAATTTATAAATAATTTGTTATCTTATAATTTTTTAATTAATTTTTCCTTGCATTTAATTTATCATTAAATTATAGAAAATTATTTAATTAATTTTAATTGAATATTTTACATACTAACTAAATAAAATATTTTTGTTCAAAATTTTTGCACTATAAAAATTCTTTTTTTTTTTTTCAGAAATACTCTAATTTTTATTAAGTAATTCTATATGTATCCTATAGATCCTTAGAAAGTCAAATAATTATTATATACTTTTAATAGGATAAAAAATAATTTGAATAAACGAAATTTAACAATTATTAAATTTATGCCCAATAATATTAGATAATCATTTATACTTAAATTATAAGACCTGAGTTAAGTTATATTTATTTTATACTTTCACTTTTTTTAATGGAGACTGATGTTTCAGAACGTCGCAATCCCTCCATGCTGCAGAGTTATTGGGATGCAAGATACATAAAATATAAGTTTGTGGTGGGCAGTTGTAGTTGGGGTTCATCATAATTGGTTGGCAGACAAGTGTAAAACATGAATCCAAACATGTATTGAGTCTTCTCTTCATTAGCCTCGTATTAAAATTCACCCAAACATGCCACATTTACAGTACACTTCACTAACCATTATCCTTACTTTCTGTGCCGCAGACAGCCTTGCTTCTCCTCTTTTAATGCAACCACACCCAGTTTAATAGCAATCATTTATCAAAACTAAATTTTTTTTTTTTGGTCTGAACCCCCGGTATTCTCGACACATTGGCCGAGACTAATCCGGGTTCGGAGCGAGAGGCACAGCTCCTCCCTCACGAAGGCGACTCTCCTCGGACTCGAACCTGGGTCCAAGCTTTCATGGGAGAGTTGGATTGCCAATCCAACCAACACTTAGTG
>CANYCX011097963.1:0-12708 GCA_948193385.1 Breynia disticha f. nivosa | reverse complement strand
TAAGTGGAATTAACTTACATAGAGAGAATGATATTAGTGGGAGAATTGTAGATTGGGACACATCTCAATTTCTTGAGAGTAACTCATAATGGAGTATTAGTGATGATGTTGTTTGAAAGAGGAGTGTGTTTGTTGAGGTTGTTAATTATGGTAATTATTAAGTGGAGGATGGTATTTTCAAAATGTTATATTTGGGTTTGTTTCTTTTTTATTAATAAAATGAAGGAAGGTGGTGGAAGATGCTATTGATTATTTTTTAAGTCTACGGTACGCTTGTAAGTAGATTTGGATTTTATTTTTTTGGTTATTTTCTTTGTTCTTTTTCTTAAGTTATTTTTAATTAATTATATTAAAATATAATAAAATTATTTTAAAAAATATAATAGTTATAATATTTATTTTATTTTATTTGAATAGTTTAAACATACTCATTTTTATTTTATTTTATACATGTAGTCTAACATTTAGTTAATTATTTTACATTAAAAATACAATTTAAATGCATTTAAATAATTAATTTATAAAATGTTAATTAAAAATAAATATTACATTAAAATAAAAGCAAACATTATAATAATTAAAAATAAAGACAAACACTAAGTAAAAACACACATTGGAAATGAAACATCAATAACTTCAATTAGTGGAGGTATTATTTCACATTTTTAACATTCGGGCGTAAATATCGTGTCTATCGTTAATAATCATGTTGGACATATACAAATTTTGTCATGTAATACACGGGTTTGCTACAATAGCAAATGACGATTGTAAAACTTCTATTGCATGTACCAAACCAAGAAAGAACAAAACCACGCGAATAAAGATAAGATTCAGAATTCGATACGCATAAAGACAACGATTACAAACCAAGAAAACACAGAACCACGTGAATAAAGAAAACTCGTTAACTGATGCACGTGAAGACAACATTCACGAACCGAAAAAGCACAAAACCGCGTAATATTAAACGCCAGTACTTACTGTAAATCATTACTTTGGCGTGAGATAATCACTAAACATGATGTTTCCATGAGAATTAATCCACGATCTGTTTAACACAAATGCGATGTGTTAATCACAAAACCAACATTCATTCTGATAGCATGACACATACGATATCAACAGCAAATGCAGAACATCAATGGTATCACTCAATTAACAATTTCATGCAATTATACATACGTTTAGAAATGTATAAAACGACGAAACAGCCTGTGTTTATTCAAATTGAAGTTCCAAAACGGGAATCGAAGCAGTAGCACAGAAATGTTGGGTTGTTTTGAAGAGTGGAAAAGCAAGAGAAGTGGTTTAGAAAAGGAGGGAGTGGGAAGAAAAGACAGAGATATTCCGCAATAAGTGGATCCTTTACTGGAAAAGTAGTGGTAAACGGAGAGGTGAGAAAAGCGATGTGATTGAAAACGGTGAATGCTTTTTCTTTTTTTTTTTTTTCATTTTAATTTTGTATTTTATTTGGTCTTGTTCGTCTTACTGGTCCCAACCATTTTAATCCGACTTTTGCAAAAAAAAAAAAAAAGGTGTAAATATAAATAGCTTTGCACAAAATTTCATCATGTGGTGAAACTAGAATTTGCTAATGAGAAAACAAATTAATTTCAAATGTACTAGTGTAAATTTTTTTAACTGCAAAAATTTATTTTTTTGTTTTATTTAATTACAAAAAATAACAAATTATACTTTCAAATTTTTAAGTAAAAAAGTCAAAACTAACCGCCGCCTCCCCTCTCTTACACTGTTAAGAAAAAACTTAATTCTTGTATGATAAGAACAACCTCTCTGTCAATTTCAGACACAATAATACTAGTGAACATATATTTATAAACAATTTAATTTTTATAATATTTACATTACAAATAATAATATTTAATAAAAAATAACGCAAAATAATTAAAACACACACAAATTAACAGCCATACACTAAAGGCAACGAATTGCCTATCAGAAATGTCAAACAATGCTATTTGGCTCGCATCCGATTCTTCTTGAAAAATGTAGACTTCAATAATTTCTTCGTTTTGAATTCATCTATGAAGACATACGGTAAAAAAATCCCTCAATTTTCACCTTTTTTTAAGCTCTATATTGAGAATACGGTAATATAAGTGCTTATAAATAAGATAGAATAAAATAATATTTTCTTTTGATTAAAAATTTTAAAAAGTAAAGTAAGTATTTGTAAGATAATAAAAAATAAAAAGTTAACTTATTTCCTCAACCCTTGCGGGTTAAAATGGAGAGATTTTGAAAGTTTTTAAAAACCTCTAAACCACTTACTTTATTTTACAAAACTTATTCGAAAACAATAATTTTAAGTAACCTTACTTTACAAAACATCCACTTGAGTGTGTTTGGTATGTAAGAATTTCATGAATTTGCTTAGAATTGATTTCTAATTCCAAATTTTGTTGTTTGGTTTGCACTTTTTAAAAAAAATGAAATCTTGGATTTTCAAATAAAAAATTGAAAATGTATTAAAAAGATAGATTTGTAAATCCAAACTAAAGTGATAAGATTTGAAAATCCAAATCCAAGATCAAGAGCTATTTACAAAATTAACCTTCATTTATTCTCTACATCTTTTTTTAGAAGGATATTTTAATCATAACTCACAAATAATTCTAGGATTGTAACATCCCAAACAAAACACAGTATTTTAAAATCACAGAATTTACATGTTATACCAAACAATTGAATTGGATTTACAATTCCAATTCCTTATGAATTTCATTTGATTTTATTTACAAATCAAATTAAATCCATTTTCATTTTATACCAAACATTATGTTACCTTCAAAATCATCAATTAAAAAAACACTGTTAGTATCAGTAAACCCCTGAAATAAGCTACAGCTTCGGGAAACTATAAAATTTCCACTGCCCAATACAACTGCTGCCTGGAATAGCGAACAAAAGTAACAACCAAGTTCAAGCTGAATTTTAACGAGTCCCTTTTTGAGTGAATTCAATAAGACAACAAAATCAGAATAATCAAATACAATAAAAATAAATCTGATCATTTAATTTGACTAATAAAATTAAAGATTCATATTTATTTCCCCATCTATTGTCTCGTTGAGTCCACGGCACACGTGAGTCCACGGCACGCACGGTTAAGGCCCCGAAGTTCAAAGTACAAAACAGATCCTGCTATATTGTTTACCTACGATAACAATCAAGCAAAGCCAAAATTTGCCTAGTCTAAAACTGTAGACAAACGAGTGTCTCCTTAAAAGCTGCAAACTAGTGGAATTTTTTATGGCCCTAGTTTAAGCACTACTGCTAGTACTAGCCAGAACCGACCCAAGCAGCGTCTTCAAGGGGTCGAAAAGATAACACTTAATCTTGGGCGGCAATCCATACAAAATGATGCAACAGTTTTTCTTACAAAAAGCTAAAGAGAGTGAGCATTTGGTCCACACACCCAACCCCACTAAGTACAGTTTTTTAGGATCAGATTTGTCTAAAGCCATATGAGTTTTTTATTGCTACTTTTTCCCATTGGAGTGGGGTCCCAATTCCCCTACTTATCTGATTGCTATGAACTATACACTATATGGAATTAATAATTGAACATGGACTACAACCTGATGTGAAAATCAGAAGGCGAAAACCAGTTTCAGAAAAAGAATCACAAGGGTGAAAGATGACATTTTCAAACGAGAATTTAACAATAGAACAAACTTGATTTCTACTAGAAAGAAGAATTCAAATTCTCAACTCTTTACGCCTAAAACTGATTTCAATTCTTAAACTGATCTTAATACAAACAGTTCCTAGCTTTTGGAGAGGGCTGCTTGAAAAGATGCAATTAATTAATAGGCAATACAGACAATAAAGCTACTTTGGGATAAAACATTTACTTAATGTTTCTTTCTCTGCTTTCTCATTAGAAGTTAAACAAAACTTTTTATCCTCTAGACAAAATGTGTTGGCGCATCTTCTACATGCTTGGATGCTGTGAATCAATGGCATCAAATTGTAAAAAAAAATGTGAAAAGAAAAAACAGGACCGACTTTGTTGTTCACTTTTAGATAAGTCATTATCCTAAAGAAAGTAACCAACAGGAGTCGTAATATTTTAAGAGCTAAATTTACTTCTTTACCAAATCACTCTGAGAGGCTAATTCTTTTATCACAAGGGAGCTGAAATATGAAAAAAATATACAAAATGAAAACACTTGCATGACATATGTACATTCCTATTCAAGATCAAGCATATTAATTTCAGCTTTAACAAGTGTACTACATTTTCTTATCTTTTACTACACAATCTATAAAATTTTTCAATCTGCAATATTCTCCAAATCTATGGCAAAGAAACACACATGAGAAATTTTCCACCCAAATAATTCAGAAAAATAAATATATCGAAAAACCAAAGAAGGAAGCAAATAGTCTAGAGAGTAGAGACTAGAGAGGAGGAAAAAAAACAAATATAGGGAAATACCAATATGAGGCAAGCAATCAACATGAAACGGACAATCGCAATGCATACATATTTCCACATGACGTGGACCCTCCAATACCCAAATGCTATATGACACAAGTATCTACATTATGAGGACCTTTGGGTCCCACCACAATTTCTTTTGCATAACAGCTAGCAATAAGAAGAAAAGATCTTTCTTCAGAGGACTTTTTTAACTATGGAGCTCAGGTTGAGAGACTCTTTTTACCTGACAGCCTTCCATAGCCTGATTAACTGGCACGTGGAAGTACTCCTACGTGCTTATCCCATGCAACCCTTGATATGTTGAAACCTCGAGCTTTCACGGTGCTGCTGGTGACGAGGTCGTGTTTGTCGTGTCGTCCTGGTGTTTAGGAAATCCAAAATTACTAAATAGTCTCTGCATCGTGAAAAGCGAAACCATGGTACAATTTGTCAAAATTGTCAGCTTCTTATTTAATACTATAAAAATAAAAAATGCACAACTTTTCAACGAATGACATTAAAAACAATAGCTCAGTTTGTTATGGATCAAATCCAGAGTGCTCTTGAAAAAATGGGATGTGAGATATGTAAATGACTGTGCCACACAGCTCAAATCAGTGAGAAAAGAAAGAAAATGAAATTTAGATTGGCATGAATCGAATATCTTTCTTTTTCGTTTTTAAATTTTCATTGAACTTTTTAGAAGCAATAAAAATTTTCATCCTTTATTCTTTCCATTCTTCTTTTTATCAGGAGAAAAGAATGCAGGATAGCTTGTGGAATTAAGAATTGAGACAAATACTCAATCATGGGTTGTCGCTAACATTATACATGGAAGAGGAAGTATGTGCGGATAATAAGGTAATTATCATGGAAGGCAACCTTGCGGCAGAGGACCATGATGTTGAAGATTCAAAGTTATGAGATTGCAAAGCATATGTGCATGGATAGAGTAAGGTTCATTTTCGTACCATTGCATCATTAAATGCATATGCCACGCAGTAATGCTCCTGAAAGAGGAAAGCCAACATCGTAAGACCAAAAAAAATTCAGAAATGATATGAGCAAGAAGAATGTTGGAGAAACTCAATAGGATTAATGATCAGTTATGCATAAATCGGGATAATAGCTAAAGCCTTCATTTCCATACCCACATTCCAAAGCAAATGCACATAAAACAAGAGCTAGTGTATATTTGGTCCAGGATAAGGTACCCACAAATACCAATTGAATAAGGACGCGCGCCTCCTTTACTAAAAGAAAGCGATCAACTTGCCTGCATCATGTGCCACTCTTCAAACTCGTCAAACAATTCCAGTCTTTCAACCCTGTTAATTACAAAGAAGCAGAAATATAAGTAGATGCTATACATAATACTTGAGAGGAAAATATTATACAAGGACAAACATCCCACTTAATTCGTGACGGAAATAGATCATTTACTACTACACCTCCATTGTAGTGAAACTAACATCACTATGTCAAGATTTTCTGACATGATTCATTATCATGACACGTGGAAGTAAGCGCAGCAATATGTAACCAAGCAAGAGAGCTAAAAGAAAGGATCAATTTCCCTAACAAATTTCAGAATCATTTGATGATGATAAATTATGAAAGTGGAAAAAAAAAAGCCTCCCATTATACTCCCAAAAAAAAATACCAGTGTCCATGATCCCTAAAAAAAATTTTCAAATTTAATCTACTTTCAGAAGGATGTTTAAACAGCAAAAGCTTAAGATACAGACAACGTGGAAACTGAAAACACATTTTTCATCAATAAATTAAAAGGGATGCAATCAATTGTTTTAGTTGACCCAATCTCTTGTAAAAAATCAACATTGGCACAATCAGTTGACTGTTTGCTGAACAAAGCAGTCATTCCAAAATTTTTACAGGAGAGGAAAATAAGCTCAAACAAGGCTGTTAGTATTCGATGTGTAACCCATGACGGCATGACCAAGGAAAGAAAAATAGCAAAATAGCTGATAAGAATGTCAATTGAAAATCCAGCGTCTCCAAAAGGGCTTGAATTCCCTACACACGTTTATAAAACTGAGAGAAGCATAAATGACTATCCAAAAAAAAAATTAAATCAATACCTCCGCCTTTCCTGAGCGCCAATGAAATCACTGTAGACTTTCAGCATGTCCCAGGCAAAAGCTCTCTGACATCTCACATGGTACATACAATTAAAAACACCAATGAGTAAGATGGTGAAAAGAATGAAAGAACTAAGCTACAAATTGGACAAAATAAAATTTTCAATTTTAGAAGCAACTAGATTAAATAATCATCAATTGACCATTTCCACGGTACCTTAGTCAAACTCATGCAGAGAAATAGAAAATCTGAAATGCGCCTAAAATTTGCTTGGCCTATGTTATTAATTCATACCATAGTTGGTTACTGTCAAATTTACAAGTCAAAACAACCTGACCATCAAGTTTTCTACCCCTTTATTGGAATCAAATTAACATGTATAACCATATAAATATTTCTTTTGCATTTGTATGAAGGAAGAAAATTATATACAGAACAAAGGATAACTAATTATATGACATACCTGCCACCCCTGGTCAGTAAATAGTTTTTCTTTAGCAGTTAAAGTTGGTGTAGCGTAAATGCCCAATAGTGCACAACCACGACTCTGAAATGGCAACAAAAGGACAACCGAGATGAATAATCTTGACTGATGACAAAAATACAGATCACAGTACTAAAGGAGAAGCAAAGTAGCCAAGAGGTAAAATGTCTTGTACAGATCAACAAATGTCATTTATATTTCATTTTTCTTAAAAAAAAAGAATACAGACTACCTTGCACATGGCAAAGAAATAGCTACCCTAACCAGCCCTGAAATAAACATTAGTAACTCATAAGGAAATCAAAGAATGGATTATCACTCATCAAAATTCAAAAATTTACATTGCCATCATCAAACTTAAGAATACTTGGTGAGGAGAAGAGAAGGCTACTCAGTATATTGCAGACTTGCACACCCTGTGGTGCTGGATTCTATGGGGATAACAAGGTTTAATGATCCTTATACCCATTCTTGGTTTTAGGTTTGACAATGCTAATCTGCGAGAAGATATATATTAGGATAGACCATGCTAACTTTCAGAAGAAAATTCCATCAGGTTAGTTCCTTCTAGTACTCCTTGTATACTTCAACTACTAATATTTCAAACCTAAAACAAATCACTTCCAAGGCTTCAAGGAAGTGCAAAGCATTTTAAGTAAAAGCTGCTTAAAGCACAAAGAAAAATATACCTCCAAATTTCTGATCATTTGTTGCCCAAAAGCATCATCAGGATGGATCTGATTTCAAAATACAGTAAAATGATTTCTGTCTCTTAGTCATCTTATAGAAAAACATGAAAATCTGAGAAAGAGTAAGCAGGAAACATCAATGAAAAAATACATCTACTTTAAGAGTTAAAAGAGTAATAACCTGCTCGTATAAGAAAAATACTGCTGTTGAAAATGTTTTTGAAGCCCAATTAACAATGGCACGGGTTGAATCTGGATCCATGTATATTAAAACACATTCTGCAATGATAAATGTTGGCAGGCTGATAATGGTATCAGAATCAAGTAATTCAAGGTATTAATCAAGAAAACAAACAACTAAACTCCAAATAGAACATTGCAAGAATACAAGTTAAGTAACTAACGCCAGTTGTTTTGTAAGATGAAGTTATTCTCAAGAATAACATGTCAAACAGATAAAATATAAGACAGGTGAAAAACCGAAGAGTAAATAAAATTCATAGAAATGTATTATTAGCTCACAGTGAGCAGAAAATTCATAAAATGTTAAAGATAGTGTTCATAATTTGAGTAAGCACACAAGACCAACGAGTGTTAAGTTACAAAATTCAACGAGGCTAAAGATACTAGAGCAAGCAAATTCAAAACAATAAATCTAACAACAGGGAAATGTGGTATTCCGCACATACCTGGGATCCATGCCAGCCAAAGCTATGGTCTCATCAAGCTTTTCTAAATCACGCACGTCAACTGGAAGAAGTTTGTAATGGTCACTAAGTATTTCTCCTTCATCTGCAAAGACAAAAAGGCCAAATAATACAAACATGAAATGTTAAGTGACTTATTTGAAAGCATGGCCAATGAAAATTCTCTGTTGCAAAAGAAAAAAAATCAGTTAAAAACATAGATAAATGCCACCATTCTTTTTGGAAGAATACCTAAACAGTTCATGGAAAATTCAGGGAACTACCTCTTGAAATTGATGCTGAGGAGCCAATTTTATCGCTCAACTGATGGGCTGATTCAATAATTGCTGCCTTTTTACTGGTAACCTAAAAATCAATTTCTAATGTTAATATAGAAAATAGAGCTGAGAGATGATCCTAGAATCATTAAGCATAAATAGATTCTTGATTTTCTATAACTACTTTGACATAATAAAGAAAGTTCTAAATTCTCACCTCCTTGAAATCCAGCTCTACGTATAAAAATGGTGCTTTTCCCCTCATCCTGCCAAAATGTAAGTGATAATTACAATAAAACTATACAGCTTAGTAGTTCATAGAAACATGGCAATAAAGTAGAGAAACAGAAAGAGGTTGTGTTTGGCTACACATAATCACATATATAAACTAAGTACATTAAAATGGAATTTTTAGATCACATTGTAAAGCACAACAAATAATATTTCAAGTTATTTGATATTATGAAGTCCGTGTACATGATTATGCGTGTTACTAGGATAATGAATTTGAAATACCAAAATAAAATAAGTCACTTCCAATGTATCTCTTCATGGTCTGATTCAAACCCTTATGCGTCAAAACCAATTTTCATTAATTAAAATCTTCCCTACCTTTAAAACCTAAAAATTTCACATTCAAGGATCACTGACGTTAAGAAAATAATTGCAAAATTCATCACACATTCACTCCATTCCAAACCAAAGTACCAAACAACGTCGAAACTATTAAGTCGAGACTCATTAACTCCAATCTTATATCAAATAAATTTCCCCTAAAACCTAATATGGATATCTCAAGCATAATTCTGTAACATCACCAATGCTATCATCATCTCTTTACTAAAAGCTATACCACCACGTTTTAAACAATTATATCACGCATATAATAAAAACAGAAGTTAAAACAACTTGATTCTACAGAAACAAGCACTCACACACACTACACACTATCATGTTTTATTCTTCGTTTATCATTACTATTAGTACAACTATAATTTCTTAGCATCACCAATGCTATATCATTTCTTCAAAAAAAAAAGGCCAAATCACAAAGTTCTAAACACATAATCACACATCTACAACAAATAATCAAGCAAAAACAACTGTCTTATCACGTTTCCAATATTTAATTCACCTTCAGTTGAAAATACATAGTATCAAATCCCGCTCCGAGCGACAGTATCTGTTTCTTCTCACAACCTTTCCCATCCTCACCACTTCCAAGCTCTAAAAACTGATATAGAAACTTCCTTAACACCGCGAAACGCGCAAAGTAACCTTTAAAACAACATAACATCACAAACGCTGCAATAAATAAAATAAAAACATATACCGAATAATTAAACAGAATATTAATCCAAACAGCTAAATTTCACCTCGATTAATGATCGGAGATCTCCTCACAGGTCTCCGCACAAATAAATGGACATAATCGTCTTCTACATAGCCTTTTCTAACGCAAGACCTTAAATAAACACAAAAAAGGTAACAGTTAGTGTCCTATTGTGTTAGTGTCGAGATGGAATTAATGGTACGGAACTGAAAATGACGGAGAGGAACGAAATACGCACAGTTTACTGGCCGATGCGTCGTCGTTTGTGGCTTGAATTGCGGCCGTGTTACTTCGTGAATCGGTCATCGTCACTGTGGCACTGTCGTCGTTGAGAGAAATTGTTGGAAATGAAAAAAAAAATGTAATTAATGCTTATTTTTAGTATTCATAATAAATATAGTTATTACCACCGAACGCATATATCAACTGACGTGAAGTTTTTCTAACTTAAGCAAAAATACACAGCTGCGTTAAAACTCGGTTAGGAAAGTTTTGCCGCTCTTTATCCTACCCAACTTAAACGGAGATTAGTCTGGATGTGCAAGATAGCTCGTAGTTCAGAACAAATAATAAGTATAGTTATTACTTTTTTTTCACCATGTATTTTACAACTTAATCTATATCTCTAATCTATAATGTTATTTTTATTCTTCTCTCTTCTAATACATTTAATAACAAAAATATTTAATTTTTTAATATTTTAGTTTTAAGTTTTAACTAAAAAATGTTGAACTTAGTTTGTAGTTTTTTTCAAAAAAATTAGAAAAGAGGCGAACTAGTGAATTTCATAGAGATTTGACGAAACAGAATGATAGAGTCTGTATGTCTCTCCTAACGTCAGTATAAAACCAGGATCAAACTCACAACTTCAGCATGAAGGTTGACCCTTTTTACCGTTGAACTCACAGTACGTTATAAATAATTATGTTAGAAATTATGCACTATTTTTATTTATGTTCTGTTTACAGAGGACGACATTGATTTGCATTAAATAAAATTTGATATTATATAAATCAATTTTAAATAAAATTTGAAGTTTATTTTATTAAATAAGACTTTAACTTTTAAATACTATTTGAAAACTCGCGAATAAATACAATTGTAAACCTTTTAAAGGAAAAATGTCACATTATAGTAAATACACAATAGATATGATAATTTTCTTTTAACATGTCAAACAAATTTTTATGCTATTTTTGCTAAATTAAATTTTAAAAAATTTTTCATAATCAGCTTTATTTTGAAGTTGTCATATTTTTAACAAATTAATGTTTGAGCAAGTTAAAATTTAATTCAATTCGGTTTGATTATTCGACTTTTCTCTTTTTTATTTTTTATGTATGCCAACATGACTCCCACACTTCCAAAAACTTGTCAATTCATTTTTATGTGAAAATGAAGTATGAAAAATTGAAGTAGAGTTAATTAGCTGATGAATTAATTATTTTTTAAATTTTCACATATAGCTGAGAAGTATAATATAAATTAAAGGTAATAATTTGTATTAGAGGTATGTAACAGTATAATATTATTTATTATGAAATAATATTATATATCAATAAATAAATATTATAAAAATTAAATTTATGTTAATGAGTATACGCTGTGATTATGAATAACAGGTGAACACTACGGTACAACAAACAAATGTAGACTCTCTTTCTCACGTCAATGTAAAGACAATTGAATTTTACACACTACGTAAAATTAAATTATTTTTATAAAATAATTTAAAAGATTCCAATTTATTTTAACTATATTGAATTGACTATTCATTTTCCAATTTGGGGGAAGTCTTTTAATTTAGGGTTGAAAATTTTGAATCGGAATTAGAATCAGAATCAGAATCAGAATCAAATCACCATAATCGACTAGGTCCTGTCTGGTTCCATAAACTATGGGACTGAGAACTGTTAGTTCTGAACCGGCTGTTCGATTTATTTTTAGAGGAAAATTGAACATAAACCCGTCGAACCGAAATCTGAATCGTTGAACTAGAATATGAACAGCTCAATGACATACTAGTTCCAGAACTAAAGCTAAAACTATAACTATAACTATAACCGAACCATTAGAATAGACGAAGTCTAGTTTCAGTTCTGTTTTCACGAAAGAACCATAAACCGGTAGTTACAAACCATAGCAGACTACTCTAAATCGATTTCTTTCCATGTCTACCCCAATCCAAAGTCTCTAAGTTCTCCTAAGACCATCTCCAATGTGTGATCCCAAATTTTAACCTCAAATCTTAAATTTAGGGTTGCTACAGTAAATTTTACTCAAATGTATAATTCCAAATTTGATCCAAAATAGTATATTCTCACAATATTCCACATACACTATATTATTATTGTTTGAACCAGAATTATTATTCATTTTATTAATTAACTTTATAGATAAGAAAATTATTATAACCGAAATTATTATTATTAATTATTATTACTATATAAATTTTTATTGCATATTTTAAATATTTGTATTTAATATGTTTTATTATATTATATTTTATATTTATAATAAATTATTTTATTTAAAAATATATTTTATCATTAAAAAATAAATATAAAAATAATTAATAATAATTATAAATATAAATTATTATTAATATAAAATTTATTATAATTTTATATAATTAATAAAATTAAATAATTATAAAAATATTAAATTTTATTGATCCAAAGA
>CANYCX011097732.1:0-17021 GCA_948193385.1 Breynia disticha f. nivosa | reverse complement strand
TTTTAAATATTCAAATTAAATTTTTTATTTATGTTTTAAAAGAATTTTAATTGACTTTCGATATAGTAAAATATAAATACATGGTAATCATTTGATTATTTAAGTCCTAAATCAATGTGAAAATTAATTATATTATTTTTTAAAAAAACCTCAATAATTATAATATAGGTGCTGATAATAAAAGAGTAGAGATGTAATCGACTATTTTGATTTGTAAATACAAGAGATAATTCTAAAAAAGAGGTATATGTAAATATATTATCATGTCATAAACATATAAAAACTCATAATAATAAGGTCTAATAAGACCAATACGAGGTTATTCCAAAATATATTCATTCAACCTATGTCTAACTTAATAAGCAGAATATAGAATATAAAATTATTATTATTCAGTCAACATGTTAAAAAATAGAAAGAGTATGAAAATTAAATCATTACAAACTATTTTGTAAACATTATGAATTAGTCGATTGTATTGATGTAATTTTATCTAAAATATGTTGTTATTATTGAGTGTTGTGGGTCATTCACTTATTATCTAGTTTAATATGGTAGTAAATTAAAGCAATGTCTATTGATGTATTTTTATTCTCAAACCATAATTATATACTTAAAAACTCAAATTAATGTGGCTAGTTAAGAGACCCTCCATTTAATGAGGCCCTAGGCCTTAACCTTAGCTGCCTATAGCTTCAGTCGACCATGGCCATATTGATATTGTTGTGTTAATGGTTATTGTAAGTAAATTTAATCAAAGGAATGCTTTTGTCCCATAATCTCTAAAATTCAAGTCACAAGCACGAAACATCTCCTTTAATGTTCGAATTTTTTGCCCATTTGTTTGCAGATGAGAAGAAGTACTAAAGTTCAATTTAATACCTAAAACAATTAGTAAAGTCTACCAAAATTTGGATGTGAACTTCGAGTCTCTGTATGACACTATAGATTTAGGCATCCTCTGTAACTCACTATTGCTCTAGTATAAACTCTACTAGCTGTTTTAGAGAAATACCTAATCTGATAGCCAAGAAGTGTGCAGACTTAGTCAATATATCAACTATTATACCCAAGCTACATCTTTTCCACTCTGAGTTATGGGTAGTCTAGTCATAAAATCTATAGGATTTTGTAACAACCTTGAAATTTTGCGTATTTTGCATGTTTTTCTATACATTTCATATCACATGCATAAATCATAATGTGTGCATTTGCATGATTGTTGAATTTAATAGAAGTCAGTAGTATAGAAGTATTAAGATTTAGAGAAAAAATGAATAGTAGTCAAGTTGTGGGATTTTAAAAATAGTTCAGAGGCAGTTGGGATGAACATTTGCCATTAATAGAGTTTGCATACAACAACAGCTATCATTCCAGCATCAGTATGGCACCATACGAAGCTCTATATGACAAAAAGTATAGAAGTCCAGTGTTTTGGGACGTTGAAGGGTTGAGACGGATTGAAGGCCCAAAATTAGTACAGCAGACAGTGGAGAAAGTTCAGGTAATTTAGAAATGTATTAAGGCTACCCAAGACCGTCAGAAGAGTTACACTGATAAACATCGACAGGAAATCACCTACGAGGTAGGTGAGAAGGTGTTTCTGAAGGTATCACCTTGGAGGGGAGTTCTGTAATTTGCAGAGAGCGAGAAGCTAAGCTCGAGGTTTATTGGCCCTTATGAGATTGTGAAAAGGGTCGAACCTTTAGCTTACCAGCTTAAATTACCCGATGAACTTTTGAGATTACACGATGTATTCCATGTGAGTATGTTGAGGCAGTATAGATAAGATCCCAATCATGTGATCAAGGAGCCGAAAGTTGAAATTTCAGAGCATATGACTTATAAGGAGGAACCAGTGGAAATCCTGGATCAGATGGTTCGCAAGTTGAGGAACAAATAAATTCCAATGGTAAAGGTAAAATGGAGTTTCCCTTCTCTGAAAGAGGCCACTTGGGAGGTCAAAGGGGAGATGCACAAATGTTATCCTCACTTATTTCCTGATCCAGGTACGATTTTGAATTTTGATGACGAAATTTTCTTAAGGGGGTAGAATTGTAACGTCCTAAAATTTCCATTTAATTAAATTTAAAATAAAATATGTAGAGAAAATGAGAATAAATTTTTCGCGAAATGTTTAAATAAAATTCGGTGGAAGGAGAGTGAGAATTGACTTACATAATTATAAATTAGAAAAAAAAAATAAGAATTGGGATTGGTGGAACTGAGCGGGAAAGCGGAGTACGAAGTAAATAGCCAAAAGGGCATAACCGTCCAATCGATTAACCTTTATATAGCTTAGCTCTTGTCTCCTTCCCACACACACACACACACATACACACACGTTTTCGTCTCCTCACTCTCTCTCCAAAGCTTAAAAACTTTAATCACCATCATTCCTCATGAAATCCTACCATTCGGGAGTTCCGTAATCAGTTCAAGATCGAATCTCGATAAGCTTTTCTTATGTGTTCTTGATAAATCCCGTTTTTGTTCACTAACCCTAGTTTCTGACCACAAATCTCTTTTGTTTGAGCTCCAATTTGAGCAAATAATAGCTCGTTGGAAAGCTTAACATGTATACTATCTAGTAGTAACCATCTTTGGTGTTAAATTGTGTTTTAGGTGCCTGAAATCGGTGTTAGAAAGCAACCCCTACAAAGTGACGAGTTTGAGGTTCTTTGACCGGAGTTTGTTTTCGTGTTTCGTCGTTTAGGTAAGTTTCTTTGGGGTCTACTAATAGTGTATTAAGTGTCAATTTTAAGTGGGTGTTGTATGGTGAGAGAGATTGAAGTAAAGAAAGAAAAGTGGTAAAGGTTTCGGAAAAGGAACGTAGGAATTAAGATGTTGTCATTAGTGGGAGTGTAAGAATCGTAAAATTGTACTTAAATGAACTTGTGGAAGCATTAAAGAGGGTTGGTGAAGAATTAAATATAGTGGTTAGGGAAGAAACCTTAAATAAGGGAACACGTAAACATGCATATTATAAGCATTCTTTTCATTTTATATGTGTTCATGAATGCTAGATTAATATAAAATGATTATTTGTTTAATAGGGAATCAGAATCATGGTGAGGGAGGTTCCCAACCGAGCCGTTAGGCGAATCTTGTAAGGTAAGTAACATGAATGCAACCTATCCCTAGATATGTATATTTTGATTGTGAAATGATTATTTGGTTATTACTAAATGTGTTGATCATGAATGATGATTTTATGATTGATTCCATGAATGAGTGTACTAGATTGTATTAGTTGTGATGAGAATGATTGTCGGTTGTGTAACTTGCTGAGAGTGGTTGCTTTTGATATAAGGAGTTGATTATGTTTGATGCTTATATGGTTGCTTGTGATATGGTTGACTATGATTAATGAATGGATGTTGTGTTGAGATTGTTAGTGGATTAAACTCAACATTGAATGAAAAGCATGACATGAATGAATGGTAAATGCATGTTTATGGTTGCATGGTTTATGCATATAACATGCATGTTTATAGGGCTCACAGGGAGCAAGTTGAAATAAAATGATGGCTTATAGTGAGCATAAATTAAGGGAGTGGTTATGGCTCTTAGGAGCGTAATTATAGTTAGTATATATCACATACTATATTGTGGCACAGTGGAAAGACTCGGTACACTTAAAAGTGTTCGGGCATGCCAGGCCAAGTAAGGGCGATATTCAGGCCAAGTAAGGGCATAAAATCTATGGTCCATAGTACTTTATAACCAATACTCCCGGCCAACGAGGCCCGTTTGCAAACGTCAATAATAATGGCCAAGAAAGGGCGTATATTGAGATTAAAGTCTGGGATCATGAGTGATCACATTAAGAAATGCATTAGGGGTCATGCATTTGCATTCATTTGTCGCATCTAATGTGATTACATGAGTATGTGCTTGAATGACTAGATTGGTTGCTTGAATGAGGGAATTGATGGCATGAGTGGTAGATTATGAAAATCATGAGCTTGTTATGCTTGTGAAGTATGATATGAGTTGTGAATGTAATGGAAACAATGCTATGTAAATATGAGTGTAACATTTTTGTGTTCTTATGGAAGTTGTGTTCTTATGGAAGTTGTGAGTGAATGTGTTTTGGGAATGGATTAGTTTTTCAATGAGATGGTATGTTGATATATGGTTATATGATTATAGGTTGATTGCATGTGAGTGTATGTGCAGTTAATATGTTGGTTGATGAGTGATTGAGATGATAATTTGTGATAGGAAGTGTTGATAAAAAAATGTTTAGTATGGTTCTTGATTTTTCATGCAGGAAATCAAAGATTCACATGTGGTAGCAGCAAAGTACGCGCGCTCGCTATGATCACGAGTACTTTTACTATGACCGCGTATTTGTTTGCACCAGAACAGTGCGGTGTGGTAGCGACAACGCGTAGTTGTCTACCACCACGCGTAGTCCTGTTGATCATGCGTGAATCACTGATTCTGAAGATGATTAAATATGGATTCTGGCTTAAAATTGAATTGTTTTGAGTGTCTGACTACGATTTGATTGCTGAATAATGTAACATGGAATTGATTAAGTTTCCTATATTTATTATGAATTGAAATGAAGATGAATAAAATTGAAATAGGGAAGGTTGTCCATTTTGGTAAGTGTTGCTTATTGAGTCTCGCGGCTCACTGCGTTTTATGCTTGCCGTGAGGGCAGGGACTTGAGGGGATATTTTGGACGCAAAGTGTAAAGCTTTTTGGTGCTCCGACTCAGATAGAAAGATTGAAGAACCGAGGTGGGCTGTGCACTAGGGTTGTTTGCTTGCATGTCATACAAACTATTGTATTGAACATTTTAGTGCATACTTTTCTTCTGTTAGGTTATAATTGAAATGGGATCAATTAGATTTCTTTTCTGTCATAACCATAATCATTTTGTAAACCTTGGTTATTTTTGGGATATTTCCTCCTCAAACTTTGTAAATTTTATTTCAAGTGTTGATTTGGTACATATTGATAAAGTAAACAATTATGATAAAGTAAGTACATATTGATAAAGTAAGTACATATTGATGATTTTGTTGGTTCAAATAATGTAGATGTGCACCCTGAAATGTTGAGGATGAATTTTTGTTAAGGCTTGGTTTAGTCTTAAATTGAATTCAGGAACCTTGAGTGTTCCTTATTGAAATGTGTACGAAATATGAATAATATTTGTGATTGTTTTTGATACAAATGTTTAATGCTTTCTAAGTGTTGATTTCGTAGAATGAATATGGTAATTTGAACTGAAAATGCTAAATTGTTATTATAAAATGGTATGTGAATTTTAGAATGAGTTAGTATCTTGAAAACATTAAAGAAAGATAAAATAAAAGATTGTATGATTTCTTGAATGAATGAGTATATTATGCTAGCTATAAACATTTTATTATCCTAGTTTTATACTTACTAATTTGTGTGCTCATTCTTTTTATTTTTTTCTTTTTTTTACAGATTAGGAGCATTTTGGTGTTCTTATTTTGCATACTTTAGCACACATGCATTCTACTAGGTCAGACCAAAACGAAGTTTCCTCCCAATTTTGATCATCATGTGCATACATGAGAGTAGAGGTGACGTTAATTTTAATATATCATATTTTATAAAGAATGAAACTTAATGTAGTATGGAAGTTATGCATATATGTTATATAAATGATATTATATAATTATAAGTTAGTTTTGAGATATTTTATAATGAAGTTAATATTATAACGTGATCAACAATATATAGATAATTTTTTAAGGTGTCATCAGATTCTTTCCCATTTTTAGGTTAAAATAGGTAGTGACTGAAGTTTTCTAGTTAGTGCTTCATGTTATATTTTTACATGCTGACATATCAAATATCAAGTTACAAATTTTGCTACATCCATCTTCATTTTTGCTACTAGTAGTGTCATTTCAGAGTATGATACATCTTTGACATTCCTGGATGCATAGCATATGCGACATTTATGCTTCATCCAGAATCTCTCGTATGATCTCATATGTATCTGGTACACAAACTCTCAAGCCTATCATCAGTATCTTGTCAATTAAATAAAATAGTGTCTCAACGCCCTGATCAATCCTCTTAATTAATTCCATACACTTTGCATCTATCTTTTGCGTTGCTTGAATTCTTTGCAATAACATTAGTCTTACTACCAATGTAGAAGTCAACACGCTAGATTATGATATTTCTAACTTTGTATCCAAACTTTCAAAGCTATTAAATATGTCATTGGAGTAAATTGCAAATTAGATAGAGTAGCACTAGATTTCCTATAGAGTGCATTTGCTACCACATTTGCTTTCCTTGGATGATATTCAATTATGCAATGATAATCCTTCAACAACTCAAACCATCTCCTCTATCTGATGTTAACTCCTTTTGTGTTATAAGATATTTCAAACTTTTATGATCTGTGTATAGCTAAAATGTCTCTTCATACAGATAGTGTCACCAAATCTTTAGAACAAACACTACTGTAGTAAATTCTAGATCATGTGCTGGATAGTTCACTTCTTATGGTTTGAGCTGCCTAAAAGTATATGAAACCACCTTTCAGTTCTACATTACAACACAACCTAGTCTTTGGTAAGAATCATCACTATATATAACAAATCCTCCTATATCTTAAGGAATTGTGGGAAGAGCTACTGCTGTTAATATATATTTCAACTCAATAAAATTTTGTTGACATTGCTTATTCCATTGAATAAACACATTTTTTTGAGTAACTTTGTAAAAAAAAAGCAATGATTGAGGTCTTTATACAAATCTCTTATAATATATAATCATACCAAGGAAACTACGTACCTCTATGATTTTTTAGGAGGTTTCTAATTCAACATTAATTCTATCTTCTTAGGATCAATAAATATTCCTTGTCCTGATATCATGTGTCCTAGAAAGACTAAATGATCTAACCAGAACTCACATTTGCTGACCCTTACATATAAATGTCTCTCTCTCAGTACCTACAATACAATTCCCAAATGTTCCTTATGTTCTTATCTATTCCTTGAATATATCAATATGTTATTCATAAATTCAATCATAATTGATTGAGAAAAGACTGGAGTACCTTGTTCATCAATGCCATAAATGTTGCTAGAGCATTAGTCAAATCAAATGAAATGATTTAAAACTCATAGTGACCAATCTGGTTTTCAAAGTTGTCTTTAGTATATCGTATTTTGCTATTTTTAACTGATGATAACCAAATCGTAAATCAGTCTTTGAAAATATTGTAGCACTCTACAATTGATCAAGTAAACCATCTATCTGAAGTAACAAATATTTGTTCTTTATGGTTACCTTATTGAACCTTATATAATCAATACATAATCTGAGGAGTTTTCTTTATGAAATAACATGCCATACGCAGCAAAAAAACAAAAAAATTACGGTAAAATAAACAAAGAAAACACTCCAAGACCCACACATGCATACCTTTGATAAACTATAACTATTTTAGGATTCTTACCTTGAAAGTTGACCTGTATAAACTTATGTTTATATAACCTTCAATTAGCCAAATTTTGTCACCAAGAGGCTACATTTGAGCACCCTCCTCTATGTTCACACACACACACACAAAATCAGCAAAGGAAAAAAGGGTGTGCTAGCACTCTCAAATCGATTCTCCAATGGGTTATATTTTATGAATAAATTTTTCTCACCTTTAGAGCTATATGGACATGTTCTTTGGCTGCTAGATTAAGAGAAAATCAGCCACTTACTCCATATTAGAATCGGTTAAGAAGAGAAAAACTAAGGGAGATAAAAGACCTAAATTTTAGCCTTTATCTTCTTATCCTAATCCTATTTTAAATCAAAATCAAATCAAATTTGAATTTCAAAATAAGACACACGACCAAAAGTGCAAAAAAATATAGTCTCTTATCTCATAAAATTATCCTCTTTTAATTTATACTTAAGACATAATTTTAACCCAAATTATAACCCCAATTTGACTCAAATAAAATTTCGTAGGATGACCCAATTATCTGGCCAAATTGCAAATATCGATTTTACCCTTTTTTTGCCTGATTTTTTGTGTGTGATCTTATAGGTCCATTTAATGTTGGTAATAAGAATTATATTCATTCTTGAAGATCATAAATACACTCTAGCAAGATGTTTTGACATACCAAATTAAATGAAGATACAATGACATCTATTTAACCTAATGTAATCTTGCATAGTTTCTTACCCTAAAATGTTGGAATTACATAAGGCATGGAATAGAAATCCTTATTAAGTCAATTCATTTTCTTGATATTCTTGTGACACTGAACTCTTTTTGATAAACAGTGAAACTCATTATTTCATCTGGGTGTGTCCACACACTTCTGAGTTCACTGATCAAGTGGCTAGTGACATTTTCTCTCTCATAGAGAGTGGCTAATTCCTTCACTTCTCTTATGCTTTATACATGAACTAATGTATACCCAATCATACTCATACTTAACAACCTATTACAGGCACATTATGTGTGTGCTAAGGTATTCAAAAGTCCATATAAAGTTTATAGAGATTTTTAGTTCTAATGTAAGATTTGCACATTAAAACCACTTATGACTCTAAACTATATATTATTCACATTAGTGGGTCTAATCTAAACACCATGTCCTAGACATGTATCCATGACTGCTGACTAACATCCATTGTCCTTGTGTTTCATAGGACCGAAGCCAGTAAGTGAGAAAGAACATGCTAGTGTTAATTCACTTACTATTCTTATATTAGTGACCGAATAGGATATTTAGAATGAAATCTCTCGCTTCAAGATCCTATATACATATGCCTCATATATGCTAGCTTAAACACTGAGATACTCAATAATTCTATAAATCTTTACGAACAGAGATTTCACAAAGATAAAATTAAGTGCCTTAACTTTGAGTAATTTATCAACAATGCTTGGGGCTAGAGCCTACACTAACAATCTCCTAGTAACACTAGAACCAATCATGCTTAAACCTAAATTTGAAAGATACTACATATCCCTCAAGCTGAAATAAAGACAACTAATTTGTAAATAATCAACTGCTTGATCTTTACTAACAAACTTGCTTGATCTTGAATCTATCACTCTAAATGATAATTCATAAATACTAGCTTGGCTTAGGATGTGCTCGAGACTGCTTAGCTTGTGCATTGACATCGTTAGTGTCACAAAAAATTCCCAATAGAACTAGGATGATTGAGATCATTCCTAAACCATTACAAAAATTCTTTAATCCATGACTACTTCTACGACCATCCTTGTTGAATTATATTTAGATTCTGTATTTGATTCAGGTATGTAGTTTAATCATAATATTTTTTTTGTCAACTTATGACACCTTTAATTATGAATATCTATTAACCAACTGTAAATTCACAATGCTTTTAAAGCTTGTGTATATTTGATATTTATCCTTAGTACATTTGGTAGCTTATTTGATAGAGTCTATAGCAAATGCTCATTGACCTATACTCAAGTTGTTCCTTTGATAAACTCAACTCTTGACACTAAAGATGATCTATCTTTGTTCAAGTTATAGAGTTTAAGTACACGCTCTGTACCTTGACTTAGTCCCAATAAGTCAAAAGAATCTATCTTCATAAATTTTGATACTCAGTATCAAATTGGTTTAACACAAGTCATTAATTAATTAAACACTTCCACGCTATTACTTAAATTAATGTCAGATAGTTAATTCAATTAATAAGGACATTATCCACATATGTATGAAACACCACATTTCTATTTTGCTTTCTTACACACACAGTGTCAATCCATAATTTCATTGAAGGCAACTCTAATGTCTACTTCATTGAATTGAGGATTCTAAGTATGTAAACTTCAATCCTTAAAGCTTTCTTAAATTTATTAGATTTCTTGTGCAATGGATTCTTGTTCTACAAATACTTGTGAACTTAATCCCATTTCTAATCATTTCTTTCTCTAGGAATTTATTATATGTGGATTTAGGTCCACTATTCTTTTTAAAAATATGATCTCTTAATTAAAAAAAGTCTATATGACTAATCACTTTATGAGTAATAACCCCTTTTATTCTCAATTTGGGTTTAGAAACATCTCACAAAATAAGCAGACAATGGATTCAGACTCTTGCATACTCACTAGTTAATTACTTAACTTGTGACATTCGACCTTAGTCCTTGAACAACTGAGAGTTTATGGTTTCACTATTTCTCATTAAATGTTTGATAAATGACTATGTTACAAGATAAATGAGTTATAACGTTGAACCATACTTTTATGATATCAAGCCTTGGTTTAATATCTTTGATTTAGTACACTTAATAGATCAACATACACTTGCATGTATTAGACTTATTAAGTCACTTCACTTATTAGATGAAAACTTTAATAATTATCTTTGAAGTCATGCTATACACATTTTTCTTGTCTATATGTATTAGATGAAAACTTTAATAACTATCTTTCTATCTACAAAATTAGCTCATACAGTTAAAACACTTCTAAGAAGTCTTTATCATATGTTTAGTTTTATGTGTACTAGATAACTATTTTCAAAGATACTTGTGCATTTAAGTTACAATAGATTACTTAAACCTGGATATAATAAAAACTTGCATAACTACTATAAATATAGTATATCAAAATAAAGAAAATGTCCAAAAATTAAGAAATAGTAATAATGTTTGACTCTAGGTCAGCATAAAACATTATTTATAATTTAGAATTTAAAAATCTCGAGGAGGATGACCAATAAGAGACTCCACATGCTCTTAACCCGAATGAAGACGCTCGTCCTTTCCTTTCTGTAAGCAATAATCTATTTCTACATACCTACATATTTGCAGAGAAAATTTCACAACATCTACAACTAGTATAAATGCTAAAGTGGTAGAAATGGTTAAGCTTCATAACTCAAATAATTGAACTAGGCGCCATGGTCTCGTTCCTCTTTTGCTCTTTTTTGTAGAGCTTGCAGCTATTCCTCTAATGATCGATTTAGTTGAAACAGAAGCAAGTAATCTCGCTCTCATTGAGCTTTCACTCATTTTCCTTAGGAGGATTTGGATTTCTGGCCTCACTCAAACTGGGCTTAAGATCCTTGGGTTTTAAGTTTCTCTACCCTTTTCCCTTTTTTTTTGATATTTGGCTTGAATTGGGCCTTAGATTTTCTCCCACTTGATCTTACCTTGTTCCTTACCTTTACCTCTTTTTTCTTTGAGCATTCTCTTCAATTGCACTGTAATCTCATATGCCTCTAGGTCTATGAATTACCTTTTCAATTAGAGCACCGTTGTGGCCAATATAAGATAGGTCACTTTATTAGAGATACCCTATATTTTTTCAAAGGTTTCCCTTTAAATGGAAGTGAAGTCCCTCACATATTTTGTGGTAACTGTTTGTTCAACACATACAAATTTCTCTCACAATTGAGAAGCTTTATCAAATTTTGACAGTATTCTATATTGTTTGAACCATTTTGTCCCTTTCAAGGGCTATTCACACTGTGAAATAATTCATATTAGTTGGTTGTGTCATTTTTCAACCTACAAAATTAATATCAAATAAATTAGTTAAGGTCTTAAATAATCCCACAAATCAAATTGATATCCTTTTAAACAATTCGTTATTAGTGATTCTTGTGGGCCAAGATCCACTTTTCGTGAGAAAATCCTAGTCAAGTTGAGCCTATACACCCAGAAATTAAGCTACTTTGGTAGGGAATCATGCAATCATGTCCGATACATGACTCTTGAATCAAATGGACTAACACAACTAAGTTTTAAACAAAAAAGCCCATTTTACATTGTCGTGGTTCGAATAAGGAAGACAACTTTATGACTCACTATTTCTAGGGATTTGTTTTAATTACGAATTTCATAGAAAACACTTTTTCATTCATCCATACATAGCATATATAACATGCATAAAATTAAACATGACAAGTATGGGCCTAAAAACCATCAACTAATAGTCCTATACTATTACATATAGTTTTCGAATTTGGGCTTCTCCACTCCAATGGGCTTCATATTCCTTATGGGCTTATTACAAAGTCTTTAAATATTTTTCTACACTAAGAAATTTAAAATTTTACAATAACTCTTAATGGCACATAAACCTATTTAACATTACAAAACCCAGGGCCTATAAATGTACCATGCATATCCATTCATCATACTCAACAAACATATAGGAAAATTGCACCATTCATGGATCAAACAAAGCCCATTTTTAAATTTAATTGCCAAGCCCATTATGGAAATCATTTTTGTAGGTTAACTGAAATTAAACCCCGTGACGGCTTGGACCAAGACCTAATAGGCTCATGGAATGAACCGTCTCCTAAAAACCCTAACACATGTTAAAAGTTCTTACGCTTTTGAATACTTGATCGAATTTTCAATTTTACCACCTTTAATAGTTTTTCACAAAATTTTATAAACATAAAAATTGCATATAATATTTAATAACGTGAGTTAAAACATAAAAACATTTTAAATATATCATCATACACTTGAATGCACAAATAAAGATCATTCAAGACTCAACTTAGTACGAACACAAACAACAATGCATCAAATATACCTACAGTGTATAAATTGATCTTATGTGTAATTAATCACGTAAATACACACCATAAACATCAATTCATCATTTAGGTCATATTTGCCTTAAATTTTTTTAACGTTTTAATCACATTCATGTCAAAATTTTCGATTAAAACTTGTTATAAACAATTTAGGCACATATTAAAACACATATCAAGCACAAACATCTTAATCAATCTTATGAACCAATTAACATACTTAATAAAGTCATAAAATAACAATAAGGTTCTGCCCATATTTGTATTTTAATCAAGCTTAGCCATTTTAATCAAACTAAAGTCAAAATTTTTGATTCAAATGTCATGGCATAATCGGCTAGGTCAAAACTAATATATATGGATTTATGAACATGTTAAACATGATCCTATTTTCAATATAGTAAAACTGTCTAGAGTGATCAAATATATCAAAGAACAAAAAATAGAATTTTAGCACCTAGTTTTATATATTAGCCAATTTTAATCTTCTTTCAATGCAAAAAAGACGAACAAAATTGCATGTAAACTTGGCTCTAATACCATTATTAGGTTTTCTTTATGAAATAACATGCCATACGCAATGGAAAAAAAATTATTGCAAAAACAACAAAGAAAATGTCCCAAGATCCATACATGCACAACTTTGCAAACTAGTAACTAGTTTAGTCTTATTGAAAGTCAACTTTTTTTGATTCTAGAACGAATTCTACAGTAAATAATGTATAAAATTACAGTAACTAATTGTATAAAATTTTGTCTATAGAACTTTCAATCAACCACCAAGAGGCTACACTTTAGAACCCTCCTCTTTGTTCACACTCACACACATTGACAATGGACAAAGGGGTGTGTTAGCACTCGTAAATCGGTTCTCCAATGGGTTATGTATGATCAATCAATTTTTCTCACCGTTAGGGATGTATGGGCATGTTCTTTGGCTGCTAGGTTAAGATAAAATCAGGCCCTTACTCATTAGAATTGACTAAGAAGAGAAAAATTAGGAGAGATAAAAGACCTAAATTTTAGTTTTTATCCTCTTAACCTAATCTTATTTTGAATTAAAATTGAATCAATTTGAATTTCAAAGTAAGACACACGACCAAGAGTGAAGGAAAAATATAATCTCTTATAAAATTATCTTTTTTTAATTGTCTTTGAGACAAATTTTAAGAGGCATAATCCTACTTAACCTCTTTCTTATTTATCCATATATTTAAGCATTTATAAAATTCTATATTAATATCAATTAGCTTGCCTCTTTAAACAACCAATTTGGGCTAGATAAGCTCAAATTATAACCCAAATTTGACTTAAATAAAGGTGCATAGGATGTAAAAAATCCTAACCTTATTATCCTATTAATCATATAATTACTATTCAAGTTAACTATTTTTAGCATATAATTAAAAAATTTTCTTCCTATTCGTCAATTTCAATACTTATACATGTCACACTGTGATATATTATCTAACATATTTGTAATCTATGTAAACTATTTAGAACTTGATTAGATATATAACCAGAACAAAGATCGTGTTAGTCAACACACCCTTGGGCTTGGTCTCGTGTTGATCTAATACACCCTCTGTTCTGTACAACACAAAGCATGTAACATTTAAATACAGTTTGTGTGAAACTGTTTTAACCTGGAATATACTCATAATCAACCTATTATGAATCCTACAAATCAACCACAATAAACAATAAAATGTCTCACACGTATATATCATCATATCTATAACAACATACACCTCAACCTATACTATCATCTAAAAACAACAAAAAGACTCTTATACATATCAAACCAACAACATCCATAACAACAAACAATCTCAACCTATCCTATCAATAGTCATAATATCACGTATCATATCCAAAATATACACACAATTATTCAAATGCCAAGATGTAACAATTCCTGGCTGGTGTTTAGGAAGACAAAGAATACTGAAAATAACAGCTGACCCACTTTCGTAAATCTCAAAGCCTAAGCCGACTCTCTACCTGTTTCTTAAAACAAAATATACAAATGCATATTCTGTGAGATGCGAGCTCACAGATTAGTCATTATATAATCAATAACATACAATTCACATAAACAGTTCCATTTTATAATTCAGCATAAAATATGTGTAATCGTAATAGTATAAACTCATATTTATTCCTTTCAAGTTTACTACAATCGTAATCATTCATACTCGTAAAATTCATCAACTATCAACATGCAACGTATAATGGTTAATATCATGTCTTTGTATATACTTCCTATCCGATAATATACTTCCTCTCCGATATTATTCTTCCTCTCCAGTATGATCGATCATATAATCACCAATCCAATCACCACCCAACAATCATATCAACACCAATCAAATTGTAACAATACATATACCGCATAAAAATATCATACAACATATTTACTGTGAATAATCGTTAAACTGTTATAACGTACCTGTTAGCAATTCCATTTATATTTCGTTTACCTGTATGAATTACTTCGTATATACGTTTACATTTTATTTACGATTTCCTTTTTATCATACAATCGCGATCATATATTTATCAATTAATCATTTTCTATCGCATATTTAACTTGCACATCCAATCGTATTTAAAAATGAGTTTGACTACTCAGTTGATAGATGAAGTACTTAGAATGATATGAACTCTGATCCTGTCCCACTTGTCAAGCCTGTCGTCCCATATATTTATATACAAAATGCTCTAGAAAATTCAATATAACAACATATTAATATGCATTCTCCTATTTCAATCCTAACAATTCCATATTCCGTCAATTACTAACAATTTCTAAATTTAAGCTAAACTTAAGATAAATTCAATATATATAACTTCATAAATTATTATCGTTAACTCAGGTTTTCTACACCAATTAATCCAATCGATGACAGCTCAATCTTACTATCAATCACGTATTCCTAACTTAATTTCCATTCTATTTTTTCTCAAAATCTCTCTCGAACTTTTTTCTCCTTCTCTATTGTTCATATTCTATGTTATGCTTCAATTCACTTCCCAGCTTTCCTTTTATTTTTCTAATTTGACACCTCAAGCTTCAAGTCCCAAGTTTTTTGAGAAATTGCCACCATTAAGAAACTACATGTGGTCATCATAGGCTAAACATTGTAGTGCCTAGGTGTAGTATACTAAATGTTGTAGTGCCCACAATCTGTAGTCTCTTGTCACCCTTTTTTCTTTCAATGATTTTTCCATTTCCCTCCTTTTACATATTCTTGCCACCAACCATCAATCAACTAGTACTTAACCACTCATTTTCTTTGATTTGTCGAGTAAATTATTAATTTTATTAATTATTATATTAATTATATGGAAATACAATCAAGAACACATCAAAGACATCCAAGATCGACACCAAAAACCAAGAAACATATATATTTAATCCTAGTTGATAACTAGTTAACAGAAAAATCAAAGCTTTAAAAGAAAAGAACTTAGTTTGCTTAAACTCCCTCTATTCCGTGGGTTTTGTTCCTAAAACAGTAACTACCACCTCAAAATACTCCGAGACGACCTTTGTGACACTGTAAAAGAACCCCACACGTGATTCCTCTACAAAATTAACACATAGATTAGCAAAAATGTGTACTAGCACAAGAGTAAAATCGAATCACCTTTTATTGTCACGAATGGATGAGTTTCTTGCGAAACGGTGGACACAGCGAGGATCAAACTGTATGGTCAACCTCTTAATCTCACATGACTCTTAGAGAAAACTCGAAAAATCACTCTTTTTGATTTTAAGTGGAAGCTCACGGCAATGGAGGTGTTTGAAGGGGACGACTCACTTTGTTCTTGAAAGCTTGGGTTTTAGTTGTTTTTATAAAGAAGAGTTTTACACATTAAACCTCTTAACAATCCTAATGTCATTAGGACTTTGTTAAGTGTTTAATCAAAATAAAATTCCTTAAAAACAACCCTCCAATGTCGTGACTCAATGTGGATAATTAAAAACAATTTTTCTTTTAATTTATCCCACATTAATCTTGTCTTAACTTAAGATAAGCTTCCTAAATTTTCTCCTATTTATCTACGTATATATTTTCACTTAAGACATCATATTTTATAAATAATCTGTCTTAAAATCATGTAAGAAATGATAAATAATATTTCTCATCCATATTGGGCTTAATTACCAAAATTGGCCCCAAATACCCAATTCAGCCCAATAGCCGGATTTTGACCAAAGGTGAAAAGTCAAAAATACCCTTTTTGGTTTTTTGTCATCCATGTGCGATTTGTAGGACTATTTAATAAATATAATGAATTTAATAACTCATAAATCATAGGCGGACTCTAGTGAGACACTATGATCATCCTAAATTAAATAGCTGACGAGCGATGTCAACAGCCCTACCACAATTCAAATTCATCCCTTGACCTCCCACATCATAATTAGCTAAGGCATAT
>CANYCX011097649.1:0-14194 GCA_948193385.1 Breynia disticha f. nivosa | reverse complement strand
GTTTCGCATACATGTTATATATGTTATGATGTGTTATATAGTTTGTATATTATATACTGGGATTGATAGTAGATGACTATGATGTTATCTACAGTTTGTTATGATAGTTATATGTTGATTTCAGAGGTTGAGATCTGTTGATATATATGACGTTGAGGTGCATGCTGATGATATGAAAATGTGCGTGTGAGCTATATATTTGTGAAATTGAATTGCAGGAGGATTGCAATAGGTTATGGAATATTCATATTACAGGCGTTATATAGTAGTTCTAAGTAAAGTATGGACTTGCTGATTACAGAATAAAGGGCGTATTAGCATAACACAAAGCTTAACTCATGGATGTGTTAACTAATACGATCGGTATTCTGGGAATATAACGGAATAATAAAGTTTGGAATATCCAACCTATTGGTATGAAGTTACTTTTGTAAATTAAAGTTAAGTAAAATGTAATGAAAATGGTAAAGATGTAAACGATAAGAAAAGTTTTTTAAAATATACGTAATTAATATGATAGTTAGAATATGATGTTTTACATGCTATATGCATTGGTCCAGTCTTTATGTGAACACTTTTGTTGAGTTTTTCTTATTTTTGTACCTTATGTTCTATCATGATATTATTTGGATGTTTGGCTTTTTTATGGATGATTGTGACCTTAATTGTAACCTGATCTTCCTTTTTGTGCTCCTTGTTACTTGCTCTGTTACCTGATAATAGGGGGAGTTACCCATTAAGGGGGAGTTGTGACCCCCTTTTTGTTATTGCCAAAAAGGGGAGAAATATGAAATTGATTATGTGTTTACAATGTTGACATGATTATGCATTGATATATGTATTGTTGAACTAACCACGGAAGACAACGATAACACCTTGATCATATTATATTTTTTTCTTATGTTTGTATTTATTGATAACTGTATCAATTTTGATTGTTTTGTCTAATACTACAACATTTTAACGCACGTTAGTGTCTAATAAGTGGCATTAACAAGTCAGGAAATAGAAGAAAATCAATCTGTTGAAATTGAATGAAGGTAATGTACGTTACAAAGGAGTGTAACACACGTTAACAAGATAGGATTCAGGCAAAGTGCTTCTGTTTCTATACACGAACAAGTAATATGCTCAAGTTGAGTTACATGAACAATGTAACGTACATTACTTAGGGCTAACGTACATTAACAATTATGGAGATCCACCAAAAGGTTTTGTTTCTATACACGGACAATGAACTTGCTCGGGTCAATCTACACGAACATAGGGTTATGGGCTACATGACTAAGAGTAACTTACGTTACTACATAAGTTTAGCATACGTTATCAAGATGTTGAGTCAGAATTAAACATTGTTTGATTGGACAATATACAATTATGGCAATAAACGGCTAGTATAAAAAAAAGAAGGTATCTAAATGTTCAAAATCACTCAAGACATACAAGACTCATTGCTAGAAACATCCTTTGAGTGCTAATCATCAAAAGTGAAGAATTGTGCTTCAAGATTGAAAGCATTAAAAGAAAGATCGATTAAAGGTCTCGACAACTCTTCTCTTGCAAGGGTTTCTCTAAGTGACTACTTATTCTTTATTTGCAATTTGTTAGAGAGATTGAGCAAGTGTATTATCATTATTGTTCTTGAATTTTTTGTTGGGGCTATTATTGTGGGTAATCTTAATCTTGTACAGATTATAGGTTGGGTAGAATCATTGTTAGAGTTCTTGTGTGATAGTTCTCACTTAATCTTGAAAGTGATATAAGAAAAAAAAAGTTAATAGAGTGTTGGTTGAAAATTCTTAGTTCAGATACTAAGGTAGTAGAAGTAGGCTATTTAGAGCCAAACCACTATAAATCGCTTTGTTGTGTTGTGTGTTGTTTGCATTGTTTCTAGGTACTTAACGAAATTCTGCAAAGAGTTCAAAAAAGCACACACTATTCAACTCCCTTATAGTGTGTTTATCAAATTGTTGGGTAACAGAGATGAAACCATAAGGGGGAAGGCGTTGTATGTGTGTTGGAGAATTTCGAAGAGAAGAAATGAACTCTACTAGAGGAACAAATTAATAGGAGTTGCGGAAACACCTGATTGATTAATTTTGCTTTTCTGCAGTGCATGTCGAGGTTCATTTCGGCAAGGCTCAACTATATTGAGGAGAAGTGCAGAGGAAGAACATTGGCAGAGACCCTCGGCTGGTGCACTAGAAATTAACTGTGATGCAGCTGTTTCAAATCCAGCAATCGTAGTTCATGGGCGTGCTTCCTCAAAGACGACAATGGCCAATTTTGGGTGCAAGATGTGCTACAATGCATTCAATAATGGACCCCCAGTTGGTAGAAGCAATTGCAATCAAGGAGGTTCTATCGTGGTACTGAACTAAGTCGTTTCGTAATGTTCAGATAGAAACAGATGTGGAGGTGGTAGTCAATGCAAGCGGTTCCTCCAGTTTCAGCTTTCGAACAAGTTATTCAAGATTGAAAATTTTTCTTTCTTTAACGAATGACATGTGGTTTCAGTAAGGAGGACAACGAATCTAGTAACTCATACATTCTATGTTTGGCTCCATGAAGTGAAGTGGGATTCCAATCGCCTTACTTTCTTATTTCAGTTTTACTGTTGGACAACTATGAATGAATGAATTTTCAGTTTACTTCAAACAAAAATTCAAATTAATTGACTCACACCAAATGTGACGTAGCATTGTGTTTTTAATGAATACAATAAAATTGGTTTGTGTTTCTTTTGCATTGATTTTTTTTTCTGAACGAATTGGAATGAAGCAAAGCAAGATAATGCGTCTTACCTTGCAGTGTTGTGTGCTTGTAACCATGGAGGATTAGTTGATGAAGGGTTCGATAGAGAAAGTATTAATGCCAGATAACAAAATATACAACACATTGAACAATCTGGAATGTCAGAATTACAATTCGTTGGTAATAAATATTAGCTTTACCAACTAATAATAAATAAATACATCGTCAGTCAATCCACTAGATAGGAATATGCTAAAATTCCTCATTCAATCCAAACAAACATATCTAATTCAACCTTCTCAACCCAAAATGAATTCCCGTCGATGCATTTCAACTCACCTTTTTTACCAGCCTTGCCTCAAACCCACCTTCAGGACGCTTTACAAGCTCATACGGCATATACGTACCCAAAAGTTTGTCCCAAATGGAGAAGAATGGCTGAGAATAGTTGTACTTGGTGCCTTGAAGTTGGTGATGCACATCATGATAAGCTGTGTTGTTCTGGAATAAGATATGGAAGATATTCCCAGGCAACCAAAGTCCACAGTGATCATCAACCGTTTTAATCACAGCAAAACAAAAGAAAATGACTCCGGTTCGTGCCGTCATGCCTGATACAAGGAAAGAGATGGCACCACCTACTGTATCCAGTAAAAGACCCTCAAGAGGGTGATTGTAGAGGGCACCAATTGCATATGGGACAACCAGTCTGTGATGTTGGGAATGGACATGCCGGTATAAGAATGTGTTCTGATGCATATAACGATGCACAAAGTATTGCCATGTGTCCATGACGAACATTGCTACAATAATCTGCAGAATTTGGATGGAAATAGATGGCTGCACAGAGATCCCAGATTCATCAGGTGTTGAGGTCATCTGCAACAATAACATTCAATAGATTTACGTAAATATTTTAACTTCCATTCATCATACAGTCAGATAACAAGTAATTGAAGCATTAGTTTCTAATGTAAATAGGAAAAGAGCCAATAGTGTTTCATAATACATATACTGAAGATGACTAGAACTGATATCTGTGTACTCGTAACAAGAGATAACAGAGAGCTTGTATTTAGAAGAATGAAAAAAAAAAGAAGAAAAGAAAAGAGTTTTAGCAGAATCCTAAAGATACCACAGAACAGCTTAGGGAGAAATGAAGACGTAGGAATAAGCCGAGCAAGTTGATGGATGTTGGAACTCCCTTCAGAATGTGAATTTCTACAATTATATTACTAGGAATGCCACATTGAAAGATAAGAAATGTTCTTCATATTAGTAAAGGCACTTCTACACATGAAAAATTAAAAGTTCATTACAGAGACTGTCACTCTAAACGCTGTCATAATCACCAGACCACAGGAGTTTTCATGCAAAAGTGTTATAAGCTAGGTGTCTTAACTAACAAAACAAAATTCACGGAACCATATGGAAAAACAAAATAGTATGTCTTTACATTCAGAGGGAGAAAGAATCCAAAGCAGAAACAGAGATGAATGGCATGATTTGAAAGTTGAAATGAAATATTTCCTCCAGTGGTTAATAGAATAATTAAAAACCTCTTAGTTAACAACATGCAACAAAAATTGGGTGCTATAACACTCTGAGCTGAATCTAAAAGTTACACAGGACGAAACACCAAAAGGAAATTTACAAAAAAGGTCCAGTGATTCGAAATGACAGGTAGAGTCATCATTCTTTGACAATGCTAAAATGGGCTACAAGGCACCTTGAAAGAAATTGACAGAAGAAAAAGATGAAACTACAACTAGCAAACAAATGGTGGCTCAATCCTCAAAACAAAATGAAATTAGGCCTTTCCTAGGAAACAATCAGGAGACCAATTACTATTGAAATAAATTAGAAAATTAACACAGAATTTAGTCAAACTAACACTGAAATTATGCTACCAATAAATCTCTCAAGAAAAAAATTAAAGACCTTAAGTTGATTACATCCACTTCAACTGTAAGGCTGATGAGCCTTAAACCTAAGTTTGCACAAATCAACAGAAGATCAAAATCATATTTAACACCTATAAGTCTGCATGGCTGTTCTTGAGATTGCTAGTGCCTACATGACTCTCTTATCAAATTCAGGTGCTTTTATTAAAAGAACCATCGACCGTGGCACCGAAAGAAAAAATCCATGAATTATCTAACAAGACTAAATTTGGTTAGATCATTCCAGGTTTTTAATGCTCCAACACTTTTCAAGATCATAAAGCTGCAGTCACTAGCTGTCATACCACCACAAAGGAAAACAAACAAATGTAAATAAGGATAATTTAAGGAAGTGGTGTTCTTTCTTTTTTTTTACCGAGCCGTTAAATCCTTCGCTAGCTAATTCCTTGCTTAAAGATTCAATCATACCAACACATCAACATCATGCTTCTACCATTTGCATAGAAAGTAGTTTGTTTCTTTAACTTTATGAACTCAACAGAACTTCATTTTAGCAGTGAACTCTTCTTAAGCAGTAGTAAAATGAAGCTTAAGAAAACTCCTTCACACAGAACATTTATCAATCATCATATTCCCAACTGTATGAATGATAATAAACCACCGTAAAATGACAGGGCAGAATTTTTTTTTTGTGTTTGAAGCCTTACATGGTTACACCAATCAAGAACTTTATCATAAGCCATTTCCAATTCAAAAATATAAGAAGATATAAACCATTCTCTCAACCATCCAGAGACACATTCATACCACCTAACATTTCACAGCATAACCATACAAAACCATATGAAAGCTAGCAGATTGTCCCTTTCATGTACAAATACTAGCATAAATTCTAAGGCAGTCCGTTCAAGTAACCTTCATCACCTATGATGGTATGTAAAGTCACTGCTTGACTTGAAAAACTGTTAAGAACAATTGTTCCTTAATATACTAAGTAGTCACAATTCTAAGTCTTACATGGAACATTACATCTTAAAATTCTCAAGTAATTCTTTTAAAGTAATGACAATCAAATAGTCATATAAAAAATCCTCACCACTATCAAAAGACTTGAAAATAATTTGAACATCTTCTTTAGTTACTCACAACTCTAAAAATCACATCAGAAACCCTAAATTATCAAAGGATTTAACAACAATAAACACACAAATTAAGACGGAGCAAGGCAAAAGAAAAACTAAAAAAATCCACTCATAATGGAGGAAGACCACCAATACAAAATCAATAAAAATCATTCTCTGGACAAGCCCAGCCTACATTCATATCACTATACATCAATAACACAACAATTTCACACAAAATAACTAGTACATTGTCTCTTACAAGGAGAAGACTAGCAGCCAAAAATCTAAAATATTCCTTATAACAACTCCACCTCTACTTTAATCACTCACAATGCTAAAACAATAATTTAACAAGATAATAAAATCAAGAAAAGTACCCAAAAAAGCGCGTGAGCAACAATTGCCTGAACAAACTGCTGAAGCAAGACACCTTGAACGACGTTGGATAAGGGAACACAGTTTTTCTGAAGCTCTTCTTTTGTAGTGTGTAGGCGGTAGTTATGTAAGGGCGGTAACAATTGGTAAAATCCAGCGTAAATCCAGTAAACTACAATTGGGGCAAATGTTCCCATCGCTTCGTCACTCAAATACCCTTCCCAAAACACCATTCTCTTCTTCCAATTCACTTATTACATTAATCTCTCGATCAGGGTAGATCGAAACGGCGCCGTTGGAGTTTGAGAGTTAGATCTCGGAGAGAAAGAGAGTATTATTGGAGGGGTAAGCCCGCTTTGCTGTGTTGGTTTCGTGCAAATTTTAATTAATAATTTTTGCTTCAATTATTAATCATTATTCATATTTTATCACAACATGAATTATTTTTGGAAACATTTTTGTGAAGGAAGATATTGCTGCCCCGTTTAGGAATGCGGGCGGGTTTAGTTCGAAATACCAGTTACAACCCGTAAATGTCGCATACTATATTTATATTAACTAATAATTTGACCTATGCAATACTTGGGGTTGTATATTTTAAGCGGATTGTTTTTATTAAATAAAATTATAACCTATTTATTTTAGTAAAAAAAATCATTGTGATTTAAAATATAATAAAAATAAATAAATTTTAAATAAAAATTATTAACTAAATATATTGCTTCTAAATATTTTGATTTTTTTTCATAAACAATATTATGTTTTATAAAATTTATACATTACATTCATCGTCACAAATGAGTATCTTATTATTTATTTAATTTACTATTTATACATTAATTAATCTCTATAATTCAAGCTATTTTAGATTATACGTAACCATTAGATATAATAAGGATATCTATAATATGAAGGTAATGTATGTTGTGTGTAAATTTATTTTACTAAAACTTAAAGTAGTAAAATAGAATTGTGTGATTAATTAATATTTAATAAAACCTCCTTATGAACTATATTACTTGTATTATTTTTAAATTTCTCAGTTTATCACATATTATAGTCTTCGTTAAATTTTGTCTTAACTCTTAAAACAACAACATACATTTGACCATAAAACAATTAGTTTATTTAGATAAACAAAAGTGTGAAATAAATAAAATAAAATATTACCTGATTCGCTAATTGAGCATAATTTTAAAATAATTAAATGTGTTAAAAATTAATTAAAAATATATTTAATAAATTTAAAATAATCAAAGAGACATAAGAATCATTAATGATATTTAGATTAATTAAAAAATTATCAATCTCATTAATGTTAAATACTCTAATTTGTTGACATGTATCTAGCATTTATTATTAATGTCAACAACGTTCTTATTAATATATAGATAAAGACGGACCCAAGATTTTTTTATAGTAGGGGCACCAAATTTTTAGAAAGACTATGATAAGGAAAAAATACTTGGAATATATGAGTTTTCTAAAATGACCAGGTTTGCACTATCAAAAGACTATGATAAGGAAAAAATACTTGGAATATATGAGTTTTCTAAAATGACCAGGTTTGCACTATCAAAACTACGTTAATAATTTAATAAGAATAAATATGGCTTTTAAATAATAAACTATCTGCCAAAAAATGAAAATTATTCATATTAAGATAGCATATTTTAAAATTTAACTTATTAATTTAGAACGAAACGAGTATTGATTATCATAACCTATATTTTTAGTTTTCCACATAAAGTTTTGTGGATGACAGAGAAAAATGTCTCATAATTACTTCATAAATTTATAACTATACATATTTTCAACTGCAAATTCATATCATATTAGTAAATACAAGAAATCTATCCTCTAAGAACATTCTCAATGGTCTCCATAAGATACTCCTTAGTTTATCTATCTTTTATTTACTCTTTAATTTAATTTAAACTCCTAATAATTTAGACTATATCAGACTCTTCATACTTAAGAATCACTTTATGGCTCCATAATTATGACAAGTGAGATTGGAAGCTCCTAAAAAAATAAACTGAGGAGGATGAAATAAGGAGTTTGTTAGAAAAAAAATTGTTTATAAATTGATAAAACGGAAAAGAGCCTACTTTAAGAGTTTGTTGAGAACACCACCAAACGCGTAGATCAACTGGAATGAGGTCGTTGTAGCTTAACCAGAGATCTTGAGTTTGAGTCCAAAAGGCTTTGCCGCCCTATTGATCCTACCCGGCTCGAACGAGAATTAATTTGAAGTGCTAAGAATACTTCATGGTTCAGAGAAAAAAAGAGTTTGTTGAGAATGATGTCATTTTTAAATTATCTTATATTTATATGTTAATTTTTAAAATATTTTTCAACAAAATCAAATTTAAGTATTTATTTAAATATAAGAATTAGGTCGTTTAATAATTTTAATACAAATAATCTATAAGTTTAATAAAAAAAATACACTTTTTTATTCATTCAAGGAAATGGTAAAAAGCAGCCAAATAAATGAAACAAGACAGAGAAATGAGGACTAAAGTAAAGAATAGTCTAAAAACAAACAAATAAATCGTCATTTTTCGTTTCCAAAAGCAGCTCAATTAAATAAGTGAGACAGAAAAATGCAGAGCTGAAGCGATATAACTTTTCTTTTATTCTTCCAACTCCCTCAATCCCCATATTGCACCTACGACCAAGTTATCTCTCAAATGAATTCCAACCTCATCATTATTCACTTTTCACCAAATTAAATGTTGAAATGAACTAGAATTTTGCTTAATTCGCTTTGTCTTTGTCGCATTCACACTTTCGGATCCTTTTCCTTTCAGCTTTTATTCTACATTAAATGTCGGCATGTCTTTACAAGATGACATCTCAACTTCAACTCACCACATGTCAAAAGATATAACAATCTTCAAAGGTGACATTTCCCTTCTCCAGTGTTACTTAACATGCTTCAAAATACGTATCTTTACTTAAAACCCAATTAATAATAATGTTTAGTAATACGTATCTTTACTTAAAACCCAAAGAGATTTTAGATTAAAGGGTTCAAATATAATAGTTGTCTAAGAAGTATTAACTACATGCACACTTTACATTCACTCAGATTTCACCCACAAACCCAAACACATCACAGTAATTTAGTATGAAGTCTTGAACTTGTCGGAAAAGCCATATCATTCTTTAATTTATAACTTCTTTTCTTTGTCATGTACTTGAAATATTTTCTTTATATTTTCTAATATTTTTGAATAATCTATGTTTAAGATATATGGTGATGAGGCAAGTTAAAACTGTCTCAAAGTCCTCAAAATTTAAAAACTAAATTTAAATACAAATAAAATTTTGAACTTTATTTCTTTGAAATTTGATTTAGATTGATTGGACTATTATTATGAAAAAATTTAACAGTTTTACATGTTTGAGATTCTTTATTAGAAAATGTCACTTGAGTTTTAAAATTTTATAAAAATAGTCAAAATAACAATTCTTATTGATTATATAACCAACTACCAATTTGAAGCACATACATTAACGTGCCCCTATGATTATGGAATTTAGTTTTTTTTTCAAACTTAAAATTTCATTATTTCAGCAAACAAAATTCAAAGTTCACAACAAAATATCCATGATCAAAATACCATTCACGATCAAAGATTCAATAACAAACTTTTTTATAATCTTTTCAAAACAAACATGATATAAGATCATGTCAAGGGACTCAAATACGTTATTGAATGAAATCAATGTATGTGATGCAAATTTTGTATTAGTATTGATGATTGCATCAAATTGAGAAATTCAAATATGATCTGCATTTTTTTAATTATTTCTAAGTTCACAAAAAGCATATTGATGCAAAGTTAACAAATTGTCAAACCATATTTAAACAAAATTAACAGAAATTCACAATATCAATATTGAAAATTATTTGTTTATATTAGTTCACATAAAACATATGTATGTAACATTCATATAAATGAAAGTTCACATATTTTCATAAAAAATATAATTATTATGCTTTTGAAACATTAAAATATTATATCCTAAAGTTCACATAAAGTGTTTGAAGATGTAATTAATGTCATGAAATAGAAGTTCATAATATTTACAACTTTATAATAAACATTTATTTCAACAAAGATCCACAAAAAAAATATTTTCATAAAACAATTATTTACATTAAACAATCTTTTAAAATGAATAGATTACTACACAACTGATAACAAAATTAATCAACAAGAATATAAGTGATAAATAGATTTGCAATTGTTTACAAATAAATGTTAACAAAAATTAACTTATATCGTATATAATAAACAAGTAAGTTCGCAAAGATTCACATAAAATATTTCCTTAACTGTTTAAAGTTGGTTATATTCACAAAATCAATTCTTTAAATTATCATTAATATAATATAAAAACTAAATATGAATAAATTTATAATTTATAAAACACATGCGATATAATAACAAACTCAAAACTGCCTCAAAGGATAATTATTACTACTATCATTATGGTTGTTCATTTCATGTTATCTCAGAATAAAAATAAATCAAAATAAGAATTGTTTGTTTGCATAAATTTATTTTCCAAAAATAATATTTTTCTAATTTTTCAACAAGTAGTACCAACAAAAAAAATAAGTCTAACAGAATTATAAACTAAAAATTGAAAAAAAAAATTATTCTTAACTCACTTATAAGAAATTTTTTTTTATTTAAAATATGAAATTGGATTTTTATTATTTTTTAAAACATTAATTTGAGTGAAACATTAAAAATATAATTCTAAAAAATAAAATTCAGAAACTTAATTTTCATAAAACAAATCATTTTCCGTCAATCAGACAAAGCCTAAATCATTCATATTATTGAGGTCTAAAATAAAGTAAAGTACATGGACAAAAAAATGAATATTTCAACCCAGCAAAAACAGTAACCAAATACACATTTAAAGAAATCCCATCGGCAAACTGCGAACTAGTTCTGTTTCATTCTCAGAATATGTTTTCGCAAGAACGAAACATCTACCCGTCCCCACAGAAATAACCTGCTCATGTAGAGTTCAGAATAAGATACAAACTGCCCAGTGTGTTTATACCAAGTAAAAGATAATGAAGGAAAACAAAAAACCAAAAATATTCCAGATGATGACGATTATAGAGTTCAACTATTTCTGAAAGAAACAACCTGACATATTTGCGACATACCATCATAGATCAGATGTCCGGCAGTTTCATTATAACTTCAGATGGGGGACGAAGGGTGCACACCATCTCCTTTGTCTTCCCAAAATAGACCTGAAATATCACAAGTAATTGACGGTGGTTAATACAGTACAAAGCTTATAATCCGGATATTCTACAAGAAAGGAATCGCCAGCCGACTATAGGATGGTGATTGCTATAGTTATATACCTGATCCAGCGAATTCCTGAGCTTACCCTCCATCTCTTCTATCATCCTTCCCATGTTGCAGAGGTGTCCATCTGCAACCGATAGGTCCATGTTCATCTACAAGAAAAAGATTGTGTCAAACTGCCGACCGATTCAACATCAACAATAAGTACATAAAACTCATCAGATTTCCTTTCTATGGTCAGTTGGAGAAATTACAAAAATCTTGTCATGGCACTAACTTCCTCAACAACAGAAACAACCAAACCTTGATCAACTTTTTGATTAGATTAATAACGACATATGTTTGCATTTTTTTAGATCTATGAACAGTCGGTAAATAGATCAATACTCCAAGAACAGAAACTATTCACAAGGAATTTACATATAGATGTATAATTACCTGCCGTCTAATAGATCCAGACAAATTGAATGTTCCAGAGGATTCATCATTAGTTGTCAAAGATAGCATAATTGTACTTGTTAAACAATAACGAGTTGTTCCTTCCTCGTCTGGCCCCACCTAAATGCAGAATCAGTTCCATTAGTACAAGATTATGATTTAAAATACAACGAGCACAACAGACAGGTAAATCGGATATTGTACAACTATGTAATCTACAGATTCGAGTAGAATCTTACCTGAATAACATGAATGGCATCCCACGCACCCTCCTGTAAATATCCCCTTCTACCCTGCCCTGTCTTTGAGCCATCTTAATTAACAAAGATAACAATTTTAAGTCAGAACTAGAAATCACAAATAACCCGAGTCTTAAAATGGGCACTTTGCTCACCTTTCTTTATCAAAAAGCAGGCAACAAAACCTTCATTATCATCCTCCCACATATAAACAGATGAGATACCACCTTCATAATACCTACCAATTTAATGGTTGATCAAACTGCTAAAATTTTCAACTTCATGAATAAATAATAGTTGTAAGAAAAAATGATAGGAAACATTCCAGGACAAAAATATGCATCATGGGATGGAAAAGTGAATCTGAATCAGATTCAGAAACTGAAAGCAGTAGTCACTTGAAAGTTTAAAGTTTAGGAAGGAAACAACAAAACCAAGTTTTTATGTTAAAGCTAAAAGCACACACATTCAGTATAAAAGGTGAATTGGAGAACGAGGTAAGTAAAGGACCTCACTGGTCACGATAAATGGCGAATACATCATTTGCTTCAACTTCGAGTTTCCTCAATTCTGAAGATGGGTAGAGTGCATCTTCCAACGGCGGATGATATTTGTTCGACCAAGGAGACCTGCAAATTTACATTTATAACAGACAACAATCATGGAATACCTTGTGGTCTCAAGTAAACGGAATCAAGTCTGATCGCAAAGAATTACAATTACTTGTTACGCACTTTAAGCCCTAAAAGTCCAAAATCTCGAATTATCTTATTCTGGGAATCCACTCTACTGACTACATACAATAAATGTAATATCAACGAAACAGAACATAAAATGTTTACCTGTAGGAATCAGCGTCTCTGTTGTATTCACATAAGATGAAGTCTTTTCCGCAATCCACGTCACACAAAACCTGTTTACATAATTTCAGAAATAATAAAGAGGTAATTTGGTAATACAAGATAAAAGGAATGAATCAGAGAATGCGGAAGTTGAGAAAAGGGACCTGAAGGGGCTGGTCGATTTGGGAGAGGAGATCGGAGGAGTGGTGTGGTAAGAGAGAGAGGAGAGCGGAGAGTGCTGTCTCTGTTTGCTTTGGGTGTATTCTTCTCATCAGTCCCATTGCTGCTTCCATGGCTCCCTTTTCAACAATTACTCTCTCTGCAAGTGCATAAAAGAGGAAAGTGAGTGTTTCTGACTCTTTATTTTTTTTTCCCCAAATCCACTTTCCTCTAATATTGTCTAAAAGAGTGAAATCTTAAAAATGGTTCGATATTATGTATTATTTTATAATATTTTACATAAGTTTATGTAATTTTAATTTTTTTATATAATAAAAATATAATTTCTTATTATATAATTTTTTATTTTTAAAATTAAATAATTATATTGTAACGCCCTCCATTTTTCGTAATTTTAAAATGTAATTGAATATCTAATATATATATGAGCGGAAATTTTTCGCAAAAAGAATTAATTATAAAATGATGGGAGAATGTAGAATATATTAAGAGTTAAAATCGGATTAGGTTTAACTAACCGGGAGAGAGAAAATCGAGAAGGAGGCAAGTATGTAGAGTCGGGGACAATAACGTCATTTCCGAACCTTATATATATATATATCTCTTCATATATCACTCTAAACTCATCTTCATTCACGTTACATCATTCCAAAAACACGAGTAAAGTCCGAAAAACCCTAACCGAGCCTAAATTTTGTCGAGCTTTGGTGATCAGGAGGTGTAGAATCGAGTGGAGATTATAACTTGGTGAGTTTTACGACTTGGAAGTGGTAATCACGTTTTTGCATGTGATCTTCTTTGTTGAAGTGATTTCTCATTCAATTTAAGTTAGAATTGAGTGAATTAGGGTTTAATTGAAAGGTATGGATGTGTAGTACCCATTAGTATCAAATTCTTAGGTTAGTTTATGGTTTTAGTGCTTGAAAATGGAGTTTTAAGTGGAAGGGTTTGGAGTGACGAATTTTGGAAATCATAAACCTAAGT
>CANYCX011097463.1:0-15209 GCA_948193385.1 Breynia disticha f. nivosa | reverse complement strand
TTAATTTAATTTAGACTCTTAAAAATTTAGACTATATCAGACTCCATATACTAAACAAAAATTTAAGAGTTGCTAAATGACTCCACAAATATGAGGAGTGAATGTAGGAGCTCCTTAATTTTTAGCTAAGGAGTGTAAAATAAAGAGTTTGTTGGAGGAGTAATTTTTGTTTGTGGATTGATTAAAATAGGGAAGGAGTTAATATAAGGAGTTTGTTGGGAATGCTCTAATACATGATGATTAAAAATAACTACTCTCTACATGTTCCTAAAATTAAGCAAAATGGCAACATGAATGAGGATTGTGACATTTCATCTTTCTTGAAACAAGCCTTGACCTCAAGGCTTGAAATTGAAAAATAAAATTTGTATGTTTATGCAAACATTGACAAACAATAACGAAAACATAAATAATTAGGAGAATTACTCTCATTGATAATGCATTTTGAACGTAAGTTATAGTCATTTAAATATTTTTAAACTGTATTTACAATTGTAAGTAACCACCCATAATGCAAACTACTAGCGAAGTGCTGAACATGTGTAGTGTAGGTGATTGAGATTGATTGTCATGGGTCCTCACATTAATGTCACAATCCTCATTCATGTTGTCATTTTGCTTAATTTCAGGAACATGTAGAGAGTAATTATTTTTAATCATCATGTATTAATATGTTTGTGCATAGAATTGAAAGAGAATTAATAAAAATTATCAATCTTTCAATCCTTAAATCTCCTCTCACTTTCTCTACTTTCTCTTCTATCCCTTTTTTCTTCTTCTTCTCTAATGAGTTCCTAACATTTGGTATCAGAGCTTCTTCCGCTCTCATCAATGGAACAAGAAGGAACTCAGAATATCAAACCATCTTTTTGTCTTCTTTTTCTTCTTCTCCCTCTTTCTTCTTCTCCCTCTTTTTTCTTCTCACTTTTCTCTCATTCACCTCTTCCTAATTCTTCTTCTCTAGTGGGTTCCTAACACAAAATTTAATTTAATTTATATAAAAATAAATGTTAATATTAATTTATAATTTAAAGAAATATATTTTTACTCAATTTATCTATATTTTACTCATAATATTAAATAACTTGAAAAAATAAAGTTGATTGATATTTAGAAGCGGAAGGAAAATAACATATTTGTCATTTGTAATTGGTAAATAGTGCATAAAGGCTAGCATTTTGACCCTTTTTTTTATTCTTCTTCTTTCAAATCGTATTTCAACTTCTACACTTTAATTTGAACTCCTTTTTGTTATATGATCAACATAACTTTACAAAGTGTTAATTTAGTGGTTAGTGAGTTTTTTTAATAAAATTTCAAATAAAAATTGTTAATGGAGTGATTTTTTAAGTTGACACCCTCTTCACTGTTACTTATCGTTCTCATAGAATAGGTACAATATATGTTAAGAAAATTGAAGAAATAGTGAATTTTTATAAAATAACCTTGTTGAGAGTTTGATAAAAAAAGAGAGAGGGGGAAGAAGGTGAAACATTGTTTATCATTATAGGGTTATAATTACATTCAATAAATTCAGGGACTTTTTTGATAACTTCCTTAAACTTCAAGGACTGAAATTTATTTTTTCATATAAAATCAAGGAGAATGCAAAACGGCAGCGCGTTAAGAAAGGACAAAAGCGTCAATTAAACCCAATCTTCGTCAATAAACAAAGCGAAGACTGCTGAATCAAATTTGGCTCAGAAATTCCCCGAAATCAATAGTTTGATCTGATCGAAAACATGGGGAACACAGAGAAACTCCTTAATCAAATAATGGAGCTAAAATTCACGGCGAAGTCATTGCAAAGGCAAGCTCGAAAGTGCGAGAAAGAGGAAAAATCGGAGAAACTCAAAGTGAAAAAAGCGATAGAGAAAGGGAACATGGACGGAGCCAGGATTTACGCCGAAAATGCCATCAGGAAACGTACTGAGCAGATGAATTATCTCCGCCTGTCTTCGCGGCTCGACGCCGTCGTCGCTCGGCTCGATACTCAGGCTAAGATGACCACTATTAATAAGTCTATGGCTAATATCGTTAAATCTCTAGAATCTTCTCTAGCCACAGGTATTTTTATGCTGTCCTCTGTTATTTATTGAAAAAATAGAGAATTACGGATTATGTTGTGATTATCGATGAATTAGGAATAAGTTTTTGTTAGGGCTAGTGTTTGATTATAAGTTTTTTTTAGTGTAAGGGTTTGATTGTTGTTGTTTTGTAGGTAATTTGCAGAAGATGTCGGAAACTATGGACCAGTTTGAGAACCAATTTGTGAACATGGAGGTGCAAGCTGAGTTTATGGAGAACGCAATGGCCGGATCGACCTCGCTATCTACGCCAGAGGGTGAAGTCAACAGCTTGATGCAACAAGTCGCTGACAATTACGGATTGGAGGTCTCCGTCGGCCTTCCTCAGCCTGCTGCACATGCTGTTGCTACCAAGTCTCAAGAGAAGGTTGACGAGGATGATTTGTCTAGGCGTCTCGCTGACCTTAAGGCCAGAGGCTGAAAATGTCTTCATTTTTTGGTATTCTTGCACTATTCTGATGTCATATATACATATATCAAATTTGGGATTTTTCTTTGGATTATACTCCTATGCGGATGCAGTTGTGTATATTTCTATGGATTGAGATTAATGCCATGTGTAATTTGCTTCCAATTCATTCGATAGTTTTTGTGTCTCTCATTTTTGTCAAGTTGATGGAACTCCATTCTTGCTTTATTGTTTTTATGAATATGGTAGGCGTGAGAAGCACCTGAAACAGTAATTCAGTAATCTGACTTTTTAAAGATAATGCCTGCCATGTAAGGAAACAGGAAGTCTGAAATGGTAGTGAAGATGTAAGAATATATGCAAAAATCTTGAACCAAGTAAAATATATGCCATATGTCTTAATTTGATCCCAAGAATTTCGGTGGAAGTGTCTCTTTCTTTGGCTTTCATTTGGCGCAAATTGCAGAGTGCTTATTACAGGTGAGAGGATAGAGATTTGCAGTTTTTACAAATCCAATAATTCATGGGAAGACTCGCCATAAAAACATCATTATTATGATTTGCTTTTACGCCCATAACGGCACGATACGACAACGTTCCAACAAAAACAAAGGTAACAGCCAAACCCCCCGTGTCTTCTTCTCTTTCCTCTTCCTTATCATGCGTCTCTCTCTCTACGACAATTTAATCTCTTAATAAATTCCAGATTTATCGGACACCTGTTTCACTCTCTCTCTCTCTCTCATCTTATGATCAACCCACATTGTCGTTTCTGTATTAATTGCTCGTATTGCGATGCGAGAATTTGTATTGTTTTGACCTCAAAGAAAGAAACTTTTCCTGGTTGTTTGTCTTTTTGCAGCTAATTCTGGAATGCGTAGGTTGATTCAGTCATTTTAGGTTCATTTCTTTTGTCTGAAATTTTGTTTTGAAGGGTTTCGAGTGATATTGGAAATGAATGGAGGAGATGGAGAGGAACAAACTGCTTTTGAAATAGCAGTGGTGGTTCCAAAGACGGTCTTGAAGGAAAAAAATGATAACTTAGATTGTGTTGAGGTTCTTGTGAAGGAGTTGAAAGATGTGGGATTTATAGTTGAGTGTGTTTCTGGCCTCACAGATGACTTCATCAAGGTTATGTCTTTTTTTTTTCTCTCTTTTATCCATGTTTATCTGAGAATTAGTTATTGGAGGTGTGTGTGTTCCACAGTTAGGTGCAAGTGTGGAGAAGCTAGGCAGGGCTGCAGCTGAGTTGCAGATGAAGAAGCCTACTTGTATAGGTAAAGTATTGGGTTTGTCATGGTATGGTCATTTCAATTATTCGTTTTTTATTTTTATCACTGTTTATAGCTTTTGTTATGGTTGATTGATTTCAGGAATGGATCTGCAGTTTGAATGGGAGCAGGTTGATGCATTTGTGAGACAGCCAGATGGTTCTTTGTTTAGTTGGTGCGAACGGTTTCAGTGCTATCATCATATGTTGTATGGAATTGTAAGATCTCCTAAAACACAGAAAATTTCAACATTTCTACATGTGAAATCTTAATGACAATTTTTTTAATGTGCAATTCATCATCTCCTTACCGAGGCTGTGTTAATATGTTTCAAATCTTCATGTTCGCTCTTTTCTTTCACTTGAAAGATGGAGGGCTAAGTTGAGGCAACTATAGTTGTCCCTAAACTCAAGTGACAAATATTAAAATAATTACTTCAGTTGTCTTTACCAGCACGAGATTTTTTTTTTCAATCATTAGATTGGCATAAACTTAGTGAACTAGTATACTGCGTGAAATTCATAGGTAAACAGGAGAAAGTTGGACATGACTTTAAGATTTGGAGACAATGAGATTTTATGGAAAGTTGGGGAATCTTTGCTGCCTAGGCTGGAGTTGGAAGGCATTGTTAAACAGTTTTTTCCTCTGCACGGTATGTTTTAACTCAGTTTATGAAATTGCTCTAAGTTCTGATGTCTTTTAACTTCTGACACCAGATGAACACTTTTTCTAGATGAAGCTAAAAGGAAGAAACTCCTGAAAAGTTGGGTACTGAACTGGCGGGACCTCACAAAACAACCAATTGATGATATGTATTCATATTTTGGACTAAAGGTGAATGTCTGTTTAGCTGAATAGAAACACTTGACATATCTATAATCGGATCAGTAATGTAATTCTGTTAAGAAAAGGGAGTAGGAAAGTTTTAACAAAAAATAACTTGGAATAATTTTCGAAAATGAAGTATAGAAATACAAGAACGTATTTCTTCTTTTTCATTTTCTTCATATTTCAGTACAGAGGATTACTAAGAAAGACTACTAACAAACACAACTCTCCTCTCTCTACTCATGTATATAGCAACACCACCAACTATGACATACGAGGTATTATCTGATAAATTCATATATTAAAATTTGGCAGATTGCTGTCTATTTTGCTTTCTTGAGGATGTACACTCGTTGGATTCTCTTTCCAGCTGCATTTGGACTTATTGTGCAGGTGGTTGATTTTGGGTAAGCATTTTTCATTTATAGAGGACTGATCACCTGTTTTACTGGTTGATCATTAACCTCGCAGCTGCTGCATTAGTGACAAATTCTTAAATTCGTCAATGTTTTGATTCCAGATCATTGCAATTACTAGTTCTCCCTGTGTTCTTCATGAGCGTAATATTGTGGGCTGTGCTGTTTTGCCAATTCTGGAAACGTAAAAACGCTGCTCTTTTAGCCAGGTAAAATTTTATCTTTGGTTTGGTTTGTGGTTGTACATTCTCAAATCTCAACCTTGATTTTCTGGTGCAGATGGCAGATAGATTATTCAATCATCACTGGTCAAGGACACTCATTTTTTGGCATGGAGTGGAGTTCCTTACACTCTACTTTAGAACTCTTGAAAACTATGGGGATTGATAACATTAAAGAAAAAGAAGCGTATCAAAGATATGAATGGCTTGGGCATCTCATGCGATTCAGAAATAATGCCATCATTATTTTGAGTATCATTTGCCTGCAATTGCCTTTTGAATTGGCCTATGCTCATCTCTATGAGGTGATAAGGTCAGATGTTATAAAGTAAGTTTCTCGATTCATGTTATTTCTGGACTGTTTGTTATGCACTTTCTCGAATCATGATATTTCTGAACTCTTTGTTATGCTCTAGCTTCTTCAAGAATCTGAATTTATATCACTTCATATTATTTTTATCTGATGCATTTTCTCATTTTTTGTTATCAGGTTTGGGCTGACGGCTGTTTACCTCGTTCTCATTCAGTACTTCACAAAGATTGGCTCAAGGATATCAGTAAAGCTCATACAATATGAAAACAATGACAACACGGAGTACCAAGCAGATAGCTTGGTTTATAAGGTAATGAGTTCATATCTTTCATATATCTGGTTTTCTTTAACCCTTGACTATAATTTTTACTTTTTATTCAATAATGCATTTTATTTGCAGGTGTTTGGCCTGTATTTTATGCAGTCGTATATAGGAGTTTTCTATCATGCCTTGTTGCATCGCAACTTTATGACTCTTCGCCAGGTCTTAGTTCAGCGACTTATTATCTATCAGGTAGGGAACAATATTTTATTTTTTATCTCACTCATAAAATTGGTTGCTTCCTGAGCTTGATGAAGAAAAATGATGCCCAGGTTTTGGAGAATCTGCTTGAGAACTCAATACCATACCTGAAATACAGCTACAAAAAGTTTAGAGCTGTCAGGTATAGCTTTTCTATCTTGTTCATCCATCAATTTTTTAAGCTTTTCTTGGAAATTCGAGTGAAGTATGATCCCATATATTTTCTTTTAGAAACAAGAAAGACCGAGGAAATGGAAAGGTCCAGTTCAACACCAAGGTGGAGAAAGAGTACCTTAAACCTACTTATTCTGCAAGCATTGCTGATGAACTAGAAGATGGTCTTTTTGATGGTAATGTGCAAACTAACTTTGAAGATGTGGGTCATTTTCCCTTTTAACTCATGGGAAAAGGAGCTTTTGAATGGATTTCCTAAACTGATGGAATCATTTAGCCAATCCAAATACAAAATTTCAAAAAAAAAATGCATTCTGCATGTGGTTCAATTTTCCCCTTGAAGGTTCAACACTATTTTTTAATTAGAAGGACAATTATTTGCAGATTTTCTGCAGATGGCATTGCAGTTTGGCATGATAATGATGTTTGCTTGTGCATTCCCCCTTGTATTTACCTTTGCTGCTGTGGTATGATTTTTTTTTTCTATCTTACTGAGAAGTTTAAATCTACTAACTTATTATGCTATTGAAACTAAAAATTTGTGTTTGATTTTACAGAACAGCTTCACAGAAGTTAGAACTGATGCATTGAAACTATTGACCATGTTTAGAAGGCCTGTTCCACGTGCCTCAGCTAAAATAGGAGCATGGCTAAACATTTTTCAGGTTTGAGTCCAATTCTACTTGGTGTTGAAGTAACTCACGCCACACACTCTTTGCATGTATATTGTTCGCAGCTTTGTTTCTGGGATCCGTAGATTTATTGAGGGATTAGTCCTTGAAAATTATTACTGACACCTTTGATATGGCTTCATATTTTCTCACATCTTCTGAAAAATTCAGCTTCCCTGATATGAACTTTCCTCTTTCATTCCAGATTCTGATTGTGATGTCCATCTGCACCAACTCTGCACTTCTAGTATGGTTATATGACGAGGAGGGAAAATGGAAAATAGAACCTGGACTTGCCGCAATTCTAGTCATGGAACATGTCCTGCTTCTAATTAAATTTGGATTCTCTCGCTTTGTTCCGGAGGTAATTGATCACCTTTTACTCAACATCCGATTATCTAGATTTCTCATCTTTGATTCCTCTCTCAGGAAAAAAAAAACTGGTTAAATAGCACCGTAATGTGCTGCATCCTAACTTATCTTGAGTCTACACTTTCTTTTTCCACTGAAAGGAACCTGCTTGGGTGAGAGCTAACAGAGTGAAGAACGCAACACAGGCACAAGATGTGTGTTCCAAGCAACTTCTGAGGAACCTTTCTGGAGGTGAGAAGGCATTCAAACAAATGAAGTGTGAGTGAACAAGATAAAAAGATTCCGAAAGATATTACAGGATTCACTTCGTTGCTCGTAAAAGTAGTAATCCAAGAACCAGAAGCTGGAGTCAAGATCATCACCGGAGTGGGTATGAGTACCGTAAATTTTCATGGAGGTAAAGAATGTTGCAGGGTTCTGTTTCTATTAGCTTATTGTGCAGAGATTTTTTTACCATAGTTTCTTCGCTGAATTAGCTTTACACACTTGCTTGTAGTCTGATTTTGGTTGAAAAATAGATATTTACAATTAAATCAGTTTCTCTTGTTACTCGATTATATCCATTTGAATGGGTGAATAAATGCATTTTCAAGTTGCAATATTGAAGTCGAGATTTTGCTAATAATGGATAGTTACTGAATGCCTGAAACTTCACAGAATTGGCCATCAATAAGAACAAATCTGAAGCTTTTCCTCCCTTTTGTAGGCATTTTATTAACTCTTTTGTAGGTACAAGCAAGTTTCCCCCACATTTCCACACCTCCACTTCTTTCTCAGACACCTGTCTTCTCCAATCTCCTCAACATCATTATCAGTCTTCAATCCAAACTGCAACGCTTTCATTCAACTAGATTCTTGTGATAACTCACTTGAGCTTCCGATCCGGCCGCTAACCTGACGAGCATATTCCACAACAGCCTTTGCCCATCTCTTGATCTCAGCTTTAAAATTGTTTGAATCAAAGTCTTTCAGAGACTTTCCTGGTTCAACAGCAACCTCCATGAATGAAAAACACCGGTCAGTTCTGCGTTTTGCTGCATCATTGTAGGCTTTAACAGGGTTGGTGCAGTTGAGGGAAAGAGATTTATGGAAAGACATGATTGAATGGCTTGTCAACATCTCAGGTATGGTAATGTTATGAAGTAAGGTGTTTTATACATTGCAGAGAAATTCCATTAAGGCAATTAAACATCTTTATTTCTACACAACCAAGTAAAATATTGTATTCCAATACGTGTGGTAAAATAATATCATTGACCTGACTCTTCAAAATTCTCTACTTGGTTTTTATGTACCATTGTTTCAGTTTATGAACCAGTCCCTGTAAGTGTATTGGTTGATACGAATAATGCTTTTGCCCTAAAAATAATTTAATAAGGGAAAGCAAGACGATTCAGTATTACTAGCAATTTGACCCGCGCGATGCTGCGGGTTGTATGTTACAATTATATTAATTTTAATAATATAAATTATAATATATTTTTCTTAATAATTATTTATGTAAATGATAATTTCAATATAAATTATACTTCTTTATTTACTTATTTATTTATTTATTTTAATTTCTCTTAAATAATTACAAAATATTTAACTAATTAGATGTCATTATATTAATGACAATATTCATCTACTTCAAATGACTATTATTAACAATATTTAATTAAGTATTGTCTCATTTTTATTTTAAAAATATATTATTATTTATAAAATGATATTTTTTATCAATGTATGTAATATTTTAAATACTATTACAATTATTTTTATTTACTATTATCATATTTAAATTATAATTTAAATTAAATGTTAAAATTTATACTAATATTATCACATTAATTATATTTAATGAATAATATTATATTTTAATAAAAAATATAATAAATTAACATATGAATGCAATTAATGTTGAATAGTCTAATTAGATGACATGTGTTAAACATTAATTGTCAATGTCAATAGTTTTCTTATTAGTATATAGATTACTAAAAATTAGTGACGGAAACAAAGGGAGTGACGAAGATAAAGCGAGACGAGGTATGGTTGCGCTTTTTATCGTTCTCTTCTTATAATTTTGTCTTTTTTCCTGTGAATTTTTTTAGTACAATCCTCTTCAGTTCCTATACTACTATAAATTGGTTCATTGTACAGTAAAGGGGGGCTAAAAGGTTTAAAAATAACTAATCATGCTCAGAACTTGATTGGTGGGTAGGAATCTTGTCTTATACCTAAAATTCTTCCATTTGTTCAGATTTGAAAAGGGCGTAAGATTGTGTGTAGTGATGCCTAAAAGTTGATGTGACAAAGCAAATATAACCTAAAAGTTCTTGGGCCAACCATAATAGGGTTTATATTCTCATGTGAGTTTCAAAATAATTCACCTCACTTAAAAAGGTGAGGTCATCAATCAGTTTACAAACTGGATTCCATTATACTTTTTTAAGTATTTTATATGTAAAAAATTGTAATTTTTTTTAACAGATCTCACTTTAAGGTATAATGAGAAATTTATGATAAAGAAGAAAGAGTTAATAAAATAAAGAATTAATAAAATAATGACATGTTATTGTCATAAACCTTTTAAAGAGATTTATGATTAAAGATGTTCTAATCTATCATAAACATGACCAGTGTATTACTTGCAGACCAAAGTAATGGCTCTCTGGAAAGCTTGATCCAACAAAGATTCTTCTGAAATCCTCAGAACTATCCAAGTTACATCAATGGAACTTGAAGCTTCAGGCATTTTACACGACTAGGTTGAAAAGGTCGCTTGCTGCATGAACCTGTGAAATTCATATGAAATCATACATGTGCAGATTGCAGCACTGGAAGTTCTGTTACTGTTATGACTCTGGAACTTCTTGGTAGTGGCTACTTGATTGGCACATCTAGAAACGACTATTCCACGGAAAATTCAACTACGTGTTACGTAATTTAAGCCTATTATCACCGTTTTCACATAATCTAATTCTAACGGAATCTATTTTGTACATCATTTATGGTGGTAGAAGAGTTGTCTCGTCTATCTGCTGAAAACGGAAACATTATAATGGCAAAAGTAATGCCAATACCATCTGTCATTGCATTGCATACCTCTCAACCACTTCCCAAACTTCCATTTCCACATCAATAAAAGCAGTGATTTCAAAACCGTACTGTTTAAATATATACAAAATTATTTAATTTTTAAACTTTTTTTTTTCAACACTTAAACCCAGTTCGGTCATCGGATGAATCAACCAGTTTTTCAGTTTGTACCGATTTGATATCCGTTCATTGCAGACCGGTTCGAATGATAAAACCGGACCGAACAAGTGATCGATTCGATCTGATTTTTATAACATTGATAAAAAAGGACCAAAAAGAAATGTTGTTTATGCACAATTGCTAAGGACACCCCTCCTCTTTTGTTTTACCTACTGTTTAGTCATTTTCAAGTAATTATTTCGATTAAGACAATCTATTTCCCAAATAACAAAACAGAGGTCATAAAACAAACATGGAATTGTCTTTAACAAAAAAAAAGTTGACAACTAAATTGAACATTCCTTCAATGGCCGGCTGGGAGATTAGTATATTAAAATTGATGTAATTTTACCAAACGTGTATCGGTTCAGTGGTGATTGTGGTTGAAATTGGTAGGATAGACAGCAGTTCGATCTCCACAACGCTGCTTGAGAGAGAAATGAAACTTAAGCACCCAGAACTCCTCTTCGAACCGGATTAGTCTCGGCCCAGTGGATCAAAAATACCGGGACTCAAACCAAAACAAATTGATGTAATTTTCAATTAATTCCTCATACATGTCCTTATGTCTTTTTCACCTTATGTAAGATGATAATTAAAATACAATAAATATAAGATTAAATCACTAAACTATCTCTTCTTATTATTATATTTGAAGAGAGCTATTTGCTAACTTTAGGGTAACTTTGAAAGAATATTGTTGTTGACAGAATTAGCAACTAAATCGGAAAAAGAAATAAAAGACGGGGATTTGAATGCTTTGAAGCTTGTTAATAAAAAAAAGTGCAAGGACGGATAGTTCGTTGAGAATCTCCAACGCTTAACTTAGTATTGTATTTTGATGGAGATTTAGTATATCTTATTTATAATGATAATATAAACAGGTGAAAAACAAGAGGACCAAATCATATAAAAACACAGAGTTAAAGGACGACGAAGGAGAAAGGTCGTTGAAACTTACCAACCGTGTTGTGTCACATTCAAAGCACGTAATTCTTTGCTTTCTAACACTATTAATACAACGCAATAGATCCTCTCTCTTTCCCTCTCTGGATCGCCATTAAGGAATTGAAGAGTTCTTTACATTCTATTCGTCAACAATGATGCCTGAATAGTACGTTCTTGTTCTCTTTTTGTTTAATCTTACTTGCATATATGTAAAATGTTATCATGCATATATATATTTATGTGATGTAGATTGGAAAAATGAGATCTTTATGCTGTTGTATGTGTTTGTGTACGTAAAGATTGTTTCTTTTTCATCTGGGTTTCTTTCTTCTTTGTTTTGAGATTTTATGGGTTGAGTTTTGGATGCAATCACAGGTTTTGACTTTTCTCTCGCTAATCAAATACAATGAATTGTTTGTCTTTGACCCAATGTTTTTATAGGAGTTTGGAAATAGATTTCTGAGTGAAGTTGGCTCTGTTTCGTATGTTCAATGTGAATATATTGACAAAGAAAGGAAGATCTTTCATGCGTGTGAATTAGAAGCAGCTAAGATTGAGTGGAATTTTACAATTTGTTTTTTGGGTTGATCTAATTTGCCTAATACGGGTTCTTTCAATTAGTTTTTGCATAGATTTTGAGATAAATAATGATGGCATATTTTGTGGAGAATTCTACACAAGGTTAATGTGGATTAATGAACTAATATGTCTGCAGATTCTGTCTTTACTATAATTCATGTCATGTATTTCTGGAATGCGCTTGCTACTCCAGAAATTTTTTATTTTGCATAATCTTGATAATGTCATGTATATAAGTTTAGGAGTTTTGGTGTGCTTAGGAAACTTAAGACTCTCATGTGTTGTGTTATGTAGATAACGCCATAACGGTTAATAATTAAAGGTCTAAAACCTATCTACTTTTCAGTGATTATCTGTTCAAGCTCTTGCTTATCGGAGATTCTGGTGTTGGAAAGTCATGTCTGTTGCTGAGATTTGCGGTGAGAATTTCATTTTTTTTATTAGATATTCTTTTACATGCTCAGCTCACTCAATCTTCATGGTGTGTAGGATAATTCTTACGTAGAAAGCTACATAAGTACCATTGGCGTTGACTTTGTAAGTATGATGACACTGTTAATTCTTGAACAAAATTGAAGCCATAAATAATTAGAGATGGCATTGAAATTTCTCTGTTTCTATTGTACAGAAAATTCGGACAGTAGAGCAAGATGGAAAGACAATCAAGCTACAAATTGTAAGTTCTTCAAGTGTTTGATTTATCAAGAGAAAATTGGTGCAAGTTTGATTCTGTATCGAAGAACCAAATGCAGCATCAATGTTTGATGTATAGAGCTGACAAATTTTGTGATTGTAGTGGGATACAGCCGGTCAAGAAAGATTTCGTACTATTACAAGCAGTTACTATCGCGGCGCACACGGAATTATTGTATGTAAACACCTCGGATCAAAATTTTTCTTGTGTTATTCCGATTTCAGTGAGTACTTAATATTTTTGTTTCCTCTAGATTGTCTATGATGTAACAGATGAGGAAAGCTTTAATAATGTGAAGACCTGGCTGGCAGAAATTGATAAGTTTGCTACTGACAAAGTTAATAAGCTTTTGGTGGGGAACAAATGTGACTTGACCAACAAGAGGGTGATATCTTATGAAACTGGAAAGGTTGGGAGCAAAATGTTGTCTTTTGAATAGTTGATCCATCATTTTGTAATTACTGTCATATTTGCAGTCTTCTATAAGACCTTGAATAAGTTTTCTGGTTTTGAAGGCTTATGCGGATGAAATTGGGATCCCATTTTTGGAAACCAGTGCCAAAAATGCCAGCAATGTGGAGGACGCCTTCATGACCATGGCTGCTGAGATAAAGAAAAGGTTATCCTTTTTTGTGTTCAATCTGTTTTATGTCTCTTCAATTATATGTTGATTTCATGAGAAATTGATTTGGATTACTTTCTTGGTTCATTCCACATATAAGATTAGCATTCATAACTGTGAACTTGAGGTCAAATGTTTTCTGCAGAATGGCTAGTCAGCCAGCAATGACGTCTGCTAGAACAACAACAGTGCCGATTCAAGGGAAGCCTGTCAACCAGAGCACCTCCTGTTGCTCGTCTTGATTCATCCGGGGAAGTTATGGCCGATTTGTGCACTGCCAACTCAATAAAGCTGGAAAGAACCATTAGAAGAGTATGGATGCGCGATGATATTCTTTGCATAGCTTCACATTCTGTGGGCAAGAAACTGTTCTGCTCTGTACAGACTCCATAAATTTCAAGAACATGACAACACAACACAGATTGATTCTTTAGATTGAAAATACGCTTTACTGCTTCAGCTCATACTGTCACTTTGATACATTCTGTTTTAGATACACTCAAATTAAAATTGTTTTATTCACATTCTTCAGTTTCAGTTCACATTCTGTTCAAGGTCTTTATGTTTACTAGCTGTTTGCTTCTTTTGGCCAAGCAATGGTAAGCAATGTAAAAACAAATAAATGCTACAGCAAACCCGAAATAATTGAGATCAGGATCAAATACAAAATCAAACACATAAGATTCATTGCATAATCTATTAAGGTCCAAAATCTAAGTTTAAAATTAAATTGAACCAAAGGGATAACAAAATTATAAGAAAACTTTTCAGGTCTGAAGTTCTAAGCAAAAAATAACACAGCTGATTGTGGTCTCAACGTCTAAATTCATTTCTTCAAAGCTTGTCTATTCCTCTTCTTCACACCAGACTTGGCAACCTTCAAGCTCTTGTGAACGACACTCAACCTTGCAAGTGCTGCCTTCTTAAGATCTGGTCTGTAGTAGTTATCTCCGACCTGCAGAAAGTCAATAAACTCATCGGTTAAACAAAAATCCCTCGACATGGTTGACACATAATGCCTAATATTCATGAAACGAGACAAACGGATTAAAGAGAATTACCAACTCAGAATAAAAGGGAAAAGATATGGGATTTTGAAACTTCTTGATATAAATAAGATTAAGATGCACAAATGATGAAGCTCAGAAGCCAAGCGTAACAAAGATATTTCACTGAGGAAACCTGTCAACATATGACAGGATTCTTCTCAATGTTACAGATTCATCACAGCTGAAAAACAAAAATACAAAGCAATTTGAAAAGTTTCAAGAAACTCTTAATGGTTGGATGTCGCAAGAAGTTCTGCAACATTTAAAACACATAAGCTGACATGGTAAAAACAATAAGCCCAATATTTCAGCTAAAAAGAAGGAACGAGAAAGAACTCAGAAGCCAAGCGTAACAAATACATTTCATTGAGGAAAACTGTCAACAAAATGGCAGGTTTCTTCTTACATGTCACAGCTCATCACAGTGAACATTTGAGGAATTTCATTATTTCATGAATAATCTTTCACCAAAAAAACATACACAACAAATAAATCATGTGACAAATTCAGTGCAAAAAAATTCACAAAACACCAAACACTGACACAAAAGAAGACAAATGTGATTACCTGGTTCTGAACAGCCTTAACCATCCTCTTGAACTCCTTCTTCATGACAGACTTGTGAAGTAAAGCAGAAGGCTTATTCTGCTTCTTTGTCTTGCTAGTTGCTAGAACTACAGCGTCTTTACCTTCTGGAGCAATAGTCACAGTCTTCTTGTTTGCCAAACCTATTTAACCACAAAATCAACAATAAACCAAACACATTATCATCAAAAACCACCAAAACAT
>CANYCX011097374.1:0-11041 GCA_948193385.1 Breynia disticha f. nivosa | reverse complement strand
TTAATTTACTTTTTAATTATGGTTAATGACAATTAGTTAATATTACATCCCTAGACTCACTTCTTTTTGTTTTGGATTTCTACTTCATTGTAAGCCAACTTTTGATGTGTTAAAATCCATTACATATAGTTATGGATATGCTATGGATATTCAACAATCATTAGTGCAATAAAATGCAACTTCGATCAGCAGCAAGTGTAAATATTTATGTGCCATTTAGTGAAGAAACTCCTTTCTAAATTAACCATAAAACATGACGAATGATACTTTCTCACAACATTTGAATCGATAATATGATCTGTGAGTATACATTTATAATACGACTCCAATGACACGACACGATTATGACACGTCTAATATAGATTGAAAGTTTTACACAACAAGCAATTATGTTATACAGTTTTACTGTCTATGTGAACGTGTTGGACAATAATTTTATTTATAAACAATTCGAAGTATTAAATTTATCTTATAATGTAAATTTATTTTAAATATTAAATTTAGCTAGTGTATGATTTGTAATTTTATTTTTAAAAATATATTTTTTTCATTTTATTGTTATGATTTACTTTTTATGGTTTTAGATGTTAAATTTTAAAAAATATTTATTTGTTTACAAAATTTAAATTAAGGCATAATTCTTAATAAATTGACTGAAGTATTGCTTTAGTCTAAAATAATTTATGAGAAAACTATATTATATTTAGATTAACAAAATTAATACAACGATAATATATCAAATTTCCTGCATTGCACGGATACACCTGATAGTTTTAACTACAAATTTAAAAATAAGCAATGAACAAGCCTTTGTAACTAATACTTACAATTTCTTCTTGCATTTCTTCTCCAGGATCTACGCATTCGTTGTGGTGCGAGCCTCAGTTTATCTTCAGTTATCATCAACAACCATCGAGGTCTCCGGTATTTAAACATGACGTAACCCATGCCAACTCCAAATACCATTCCACATCCATAACCGATACCCACAGATTGCCACCCAAATCCATCAAAGAAGAAACAATTTTTTTCATCTTCTAATGATGCCATTGGTGGCTCTAACTCTTCATCTCTACATTTTCGCTGCAAGGGAAATCCACACAATTCAAAGTTACCTCTGTATGATTCAATTGTGAATGTGTTGAATTGTTTTCCTTCAGGTATATGCCCCACAAGTTGGTTGTTTGAAAGGTTCAAAACAGCAAGACTGGTCACATCAACCAACTGTGCTGGAATTTCTCCGATCAACTTGTTTGAAGAGAGGTCCAACCATTCAAGATTTTTCAAATTCCCGAATGATGGTGGAATTTGACCCTTGAGATTGTTGTGAGAAAGATTAAACCCTTTGAGCAAAACTTGTGAAGTTTTGCTAAATATCAAATGCGTTTACCAATATCAAATGGAATTTCCCTTTCAAATGCGTTGTTTGATAGATCAATACTTGTGAAGACATGAAAGATTTTCTGCATTTCTGTCTCATATCCTTTGACACAGAGAGTTATAGAGTAGTCATAATTTTCTGATTTACTCCCTAAATATGTCGATGCACCTTCACTTTCATCAACATTTGCCATAGCTTGAAGATTTTCTAAGCTCGGTAAGTGTCCAACAAGAGAATTGGTGGAGAGGTCAAGTACTTGCAAATTGGAGAAAGAATCATTGGCTTCAAAATTTGGCAAAGGACCATGTAACTTGTTTGATCTTAACACAAGAACTCGTAGCATTGGAAGAGTCTTCAACCACTCAGGAAATCCATCCTTAAACATGTTATGGCCTAGATCTAGAACTTCTAGGTCTTTACAATTCACCAAAGATGATGGAATTTTGCCTTTTAACTGATTTCCTTCTAAGTTGAGATTACTCAATACACATTCCTTTGCATATGTTGTTGGGATAGTCCCACGAAAATTATTCCTTCGTAGATTAAGCACCAACAGAGTTGTCGTCAAGTTTCCAAGACATGACGGAATGGTACCAGACAAATTGTTGTAAGACAAGTCAAGAATTTCCAGCGAACTCAAATTGCAATACAGGGACGACACCTTCCCCAAAAAATTGTTCTTTGAGATTGAAATGTAAATAAGGTCTGGTGGAGGAATTGGGAGCAGTCCTTGAAGCATGTTTGACCGAAGGTCAAGAATTTGAAGTGTCACCCATGGAAGTTGTAAAATTCCAGTGAAATGATTATGGGAAAGATTCAAATATAACAATGTTTCTTTCCCAACATTTATTATCCATTTGGGAATGTCACCTTTAATGTTGTTGTTGGAAAGATCTAGCCACTCCAACTGATATTGGGTTTTCAAGAACATGGGGAATTCAGTTATGTTGCAAGATGATAAATACAAAGTCTTAAGCTTGGGCAAATTGATGTCGACAGTGTTGGGGGTGGATACTGATAAGTTGTTATAAGAAAGAAGAAGCTCAATGAGATTTGGTAGTTGAAACATAGACACAGGAATTGGACCATGCAACATATTATGTTCCAAAGAAATATACTCAAAGGATTTGAACTGCAATTCAGGAATTTCTCCAGTGAGTTGATTATTTTTAAGAATCAAGGATATCAATGAAGACAGATTAAACAACCAAGAAGGAATTGATCCACTGAATTTGTTGGAATACAAGTTTAAACGTGTCATCTTTGTGAAATTTGAAATAAAAGTTGGAATTTCACCTGTAATGTCATTATTTCCCAGACTCAATTCAGTAAGCTGAGTGAGGCTCGATATGCAACTTGGGACCAACCTTAATCCACAATTTTTACACATGAAGTTATAGAGGGATTTAAGATCCGCAAGTGAACAGAAGTTTTCTGTGGAGAAACTTGTATTTGAAAGTGATAAGGACTCCAAAGAGACACTCCAATTGGATTTTGGGAAGGTAATTGTGAGCTTTGGGTTGTCCCACACTGCGAAATTCTTAAGATTTACAAATCTCAAGACATCAACTGGAAAATTTCCATGTAAAAGACAATCAGAAAGCAGAAAAAACTTCAAAGAAGTTGAGAGGTTAAGAAATGAGTTCAAATTAACAGCTGACATATTCACTAAGCCCAAGGAGAGACGTTTGAGGCGTGTTAGATTTTTTGACAACATTTCAAAAGTAAGGCTATCAAATATGAGTTGGTACCCATTTCCAAAGAAGTCCTCTCTAATTTCAAATGAAATCAAGTTAGAGAGATGAGAGATTTCAGACGGAATCATACCAGAAAAATTGGAATATGAGATATGAAGATCCTTTAAGTTCACTAGTCGAACCAATTCAGATGAGAGTGGGCTCCTATTGAAATCATTTGCCGAAAGACGTAGTGTTCGAAGGTGAGAGAGTTGAAACAAGGAACTATTTGCTGGAAATTGGCCTTAAAGGCATTGAAGATGAAGGCCGATGACATTCCCAGTTGATTCATGACCGTAACATCGGGAATGCATCGTCACGAGAATAGGAAGGAGATTTGGTGACGTCGATGTGAGTCTTGAATTGGAGCAATGCAAAGCTCTGGGAGGGGCGACAGAGAGGCGATAGTGTTGAATTAATTGGAGGAATGGAAGCTAAAGACGCAACAATTTGTAAAAACAAGATAGAAGCTGTAACTACAGCAGTCGCTACTTCCATCACCATTTTTAATCAATTTGGATTCTGAGATTACACAAGTGCTGTTGTTGAGGTGATCTTAGTGGAAGAACCTTCATTTATAATAATCAATTCTACGCCTTAACATGATAATGGAAGAAATTTCAGAGTAGAGCATTTAATTGTGACGAGGACCTTGCAGGAATCTGTATTTTCAGGAATTGCGTAGGTGATGTTAGTGGCAGAAATTTGATAAGAGAGCATTGAATTGTGATGAGGACATAGTAACATGCATTTTGAACTCGTGATTCACGATGTGGCATGATTTTTCTGACTTATACAATCCGTCTAACCGATGCAACTCCACACAAAATTATACGTTTGGGTATGGTGCAGATGAAACGAGTTGACTCGTTCATGACCCGTTAAAAATTTAGTTAAACATGTAACCAAAGCATGATTTGAATACAATTATTAAAAATTTATTAATAATTTTACAGTGAAAAATAAATTAAATGAGATTGTATATTTAAAAAAATAAGTCTAAAAAATTGAAATTTAAATACTGAGTCAAGAAGTATTAAACATACTATTAATTTTAAGAATAGACAGTTAATTCCATGAATCATTTGTTGGACCAAACCAAGTCATGAACGACGACGAGTATATGACAACGACAACAAAGCCAAAGCTCAATACCATCCACACACTTTCTCCTTAAAAATAATTGACCCTACATAAACAAGTAAGTGTTATTTCACGTGAAATTCAATCTCGAAAGAACATTTTCAATTAATTGAATGATTACAACAAGCCAGAATTTGACGAGGTTTTACGAGATGTTGTCATTCAACTTTAGTATTTGAGAATGTAGTGATTGAATAAGCAAAATATAAACATTTAACTTAATCTAAAAAAATTACCTATAAGCAGTGTTATCAGAACCGATTCGGTGATCAAACTGAAAAGGGAACTGAGTGGTTGACACATTGGTCAAACCGGTGGTTAACTGGTCGCAGAGTAATACTCTTTTTTTTTTTTTTGGTTCTCAAATTTTTAAAGGTATAATTACTACTATTAATCATTTTATTTAATTAAGCTAACGGATTAAGAACACGTATGACAAAGGCAAGAAGTAAATAATTTATCGGTACTCTATTTAATCTTTCCACTTAATTTACCGATTCCTCAATAATACCAATGAGATTTAACATTTCCGTTAGCATATTTAAGAGGAAAGATTAAATGCTATCCAAGATTTTTACCTTTTAAATAACTCGTTGGAGTGTTTCAAGACTAATGCTATCCAAATTGGGTAAAATTATACATATGAAATATTTGAATTATTAATTTCATATTAAATTTAGTTTCGATTAGTCTGTTTTTTTTATGTATTATTAAATAATTTTTCTCATAAATTTATATATCAACTTATTTTTATTTATTTTTTTTTTTGATTTATTTCTAATTTATAAGTAATACGTACAACAACATATTTTAATTACACATTTAAGATGCAACAAAAACAGAAGTCATTCTAACTACAACTTATAACTTTTTTCTTGGATTTCTTCTCCAGGATCTACGCGTTCTTTGTGGTGCTAGCCTCAGTTTATCTTCAATTATTAGCAACAACCATCGAGGTCTGCGATATCGAAACATAATGCAACCCATACCGACTCCGACATCCAAAACCAATAGCCACATAATGCCACCCTAATCCACGACAAAAGAAACAAGCTTTTTCATCTTCTATTAGTGCCACTGGTGACTCTAACTCTTCATATCTACATTTTTCTGGCAAGGGAAAGCCACACAAATCCAAGTTACCTCTATATGATTCAACCGTGAAAGTGTTGAATTGTTTTCCTTCAGGTATATGCCCCTCAAGTTGGTTGTTTGAAAGGTTCAAAATGGCAAGACTGCTCACTTCAATTAGCTGCGTTGGAATTTCTCCGAACAACTAGTTTGAAGAGAGGTCTAACTATTCAAGATTTTTCAAGTTTCTGATAGATGATGAAATTTGACCATTGAGATTATTATGAGAAAGATTAAACCCTTTGAGTGAAACAAATTTACCAATATCAAATGGGAAAGATTCAAATATGACAATGTTTCTTTCCTACATTCATCATTCATCGGGGAATGTCACCTTGAATGTTGTTGTTGGAAAGATCTAACCTTTCTAGCTTATCTTGGGTTCTCAAGAACATGGGGAATTCAGTCATGCTACAAGATGATAAAAACGAAGTCTCAAGCTTGGGCCATTTGCTGTAGACAGTGTTGGGGGTGGATACTGATAAGTTGTTATTAGAAAGATCAAGGAGACGAAGGCTTTTCAACTTGTGAAACCCCTATACTTCTCTGATGCCAAAGAATAAGTTGTTTGATGCAAGAAAAAGAGAAGATAGATTTGGTAGTTGAAACATAGACACAGGAATTGAACCACACAACATATTTTTTCCAAAATAATATACTCTTAAGGACTTGGATAGGAATTCAGGAATTTCTCCAGTGAGTTGATTATTCGAAAGACTCAAGAATGCCAACGAGGAAAGGTTAAACAACCAAGATGGAATGGATCCTGCAAGTTTGTTGAAGGACAAATCCACATCTGCCAGTTTTGAAAAAAACAGTAACATTAGACGGTAAAGAAACCAGTTCATTGTATGAAAGGTATACTTTGAAAGTTGGCGAAGGCTAAAAATTGAAGAAGGCAAATGGCCGTCGAGATTGTTTGAAGTTAGACTTAAATATGTCAGCTGTTTGAGATTTGAAAAAAATGAAGGAATTTCACCTGTTATTTCATTATGTCCCAAACTCAATTGAGTAATCTGAGTAAGATTTGATATGAAAGTAGGAATCAACCTTAATCCACAATTGTCAAGATACAAGGAATTGAGGGATTTGAGAATCACAAGTGAACCATAGTTTTATGTGGAGAAACTTGTATTGTCAATACTTATGTACTCCAAAGGGACACTCAAATTGAACTTTGGGAAGATGATAGTCAGCTTCGGGTTTCCCACACTGACAAATACTTCAGATTTACCAATCTTACAACATTAATTTGAAATTTTCCATGTAAAAGACAATCGTAAAGATGAAGAAACTCCAAAGAAGCAGAGAGGTTAAGAAATGATTTCAAATTAATTGCAGACATATTCACATAGCCCAAGGAGAGTTCTTTGAGGCGTGTCAGATTTTTTGACAGCATTTCAAGAGTAAGACTATCAAATATGAGGGGGTAGCCATTTCTCAAGCTAATCGAATCGTCCAAAATGTTGAGGGACATCAAATTAGAGGGAGGAGAGATTTGAGACGGAATCATACCAGAAAAATTGGAATTCTTGATATGAAGAAGCTTTAAGTTCACTAATCGACCCAATTCGGACGGGACAGGGCTGCCATTGAAGTTATTATAGTAAATAAGTAGAGTTTGAAGGTGAGAGAGTTGGAACAAGGAATTGTTTGCGGGAAATTGGCCGTAAAGGCATTGAAGATCAAGGCCGATGACATTACCAGTAGACTCATCACACTCCACTCCTTCCCACGAGCAGCAATTTGCACCTTCCTTCCATGACGCGATTTTGGGGAATGATTGACCACAATAAAATCCATCTGAAGCAGCATTAATGGCAAAGTGTTTCTTGAATTCACGCAATGCAAAGCTCTGAGTAGGGGGACACAGTGGCGGTTGTGTTGAATTAAGTGAAAGAGTGGAAGATAATGAGAGAACAATTGGTGAAAGCAAGAAGATGGCAGCAGTGAGTATCCGAATAGCTACTTCCATAACTGTTACTGAGCAAAATTGAATAGTGAGAGTGGAGAAATGGAGCTGTGGTGGTAGCTTCAGCATCAACGTTCATTTATACCAATCACTTCTTTTGTTAATCCTTTCTTGGAACTTTTTTAACCACCAATTTCGCATCAACGTTCCCGCAAGCGCCAGAAATTCGCAAAATTTAACGATCACGTGGTCATTAATGCGACGCATCAAATTTTTCTGTCACGCTGTATGCGGTGCCACCATTTTAGCTACCTATATTGAGTGACCACGTAGTCGTTAATTGAATTTGGTCGCTGATCCCGCATAATCTTGTCGTTCAACATATCACAAATTTTCAACACTCAATTGTATTGACTCTTTTCTTTAATCACTAAATTTACATCAACTTCATAATTTTTCAGCACTAAATTGTTAGAAAATATATCATAGTTGTCTCAATAGTTGACTATTGAGGTAGATGAAAAACATTTTTTTTTTCGTATTCTAAAAGTGTTGATCCGGTAAAGTTGCAAAGTAATCAATACAAATCTAACTTACAATGTAATACTGATGCGATAACGTTAATCGCATGTAAATTTTTATTTATTAGTGTACTAATTAAAACATTAATTGAGTTATCAAACAAACGTTAAACATCAAATTACATACAAAATATTGAACCTAATATTATATTTTTAACAATACGTTCACCTGAAATTTAACCTTATCCCTTTATCAAAAGAATAATTTGTGTTTGAATGAGTTGAGCAACAAATACTTCCACAAAGCTTATGGAGTTTTTTCAAATTGAATTGTCCTTCCAACACGCAATTTTGACTACTCAATTGTATTTACTTTGTTTTTTTAATCACTGAATTTACATCAACTTTAATAATGTTTATATCATTTTCAATCACTTGGACTATATATTTGTTATTGCTAGGACTATTGTTTCAATCATTTTCAATACCTGGTGGTTAGTTATAGTTTCTGATTACAATGAGCAATGCATACTCTTAAAAATTATTATATTCCATAGAAAATACTTTTTCATCAGTCAACAGGATGACATATGTGTCCATCCAACAATTCTGTTGAAAAATAAAAGAAGAGGAAAGAAGTGAGTTTGTCCCAAATAGAAGAAAAAGAGGAAAAAAGAGTGTAAACTTAGGATGATATCGATCTTGAATAAGTCAATTGATTTTGTTTAAGCTGGTAACTAGTGTCTGAACACTTCTACATATTAAAATTTATTCTTCTAAAGTTCAACAATTACGCCATCATGCTGGTACAAGAATTTCCAACAAATTCTATTTTAGTATTCGTAATTTTCACATTACTTACTTGGAATCTTAATTGTTGATCAAAGCTCCTTTCGCAAAACGAGCTTTCCACAACCAAAGCTACACTGCCCAAGCCATCCAATATCCCACGATGTGAATGAAAACATCATATTGACTAAAATGGTGAATCTAATAGTAGTAAAATTTTTCACAAATATGGTAGGTTTTATTTTTTAAGTCAATAAAATTTTATTTGATTTTTTCTTTAGGTAGAACTCAAAAGATCGTTAATTGTTGGGGAAAATTCTCCAATCCCACATTGTTTATCCTACATTGTTTAAGAGTGGTAAACAATTTAATAGTTGTTCCACATTAGTTGGGAGAAAGCTATTAGAGGAATCTTTCTATTATAAATAGGCTTCAGTCTTTGTTGTTTGTTGAAGGATCTCAATGCGGAATATAGCACAAAGCAGTAATTGCAGTAAATATTCTAAATTACTTATCTGATAATCACAGCAGAAGAGTTGAGATCCTCGAGAGATTAACTGATGGTCTCCTTCTTCTACAGACAGATTGTCGAGTCGAAGGCGTGTTCTTTCGCAACCCTTTCTACCAAATGATCACCGGATGAATCGTGGAGGTGCAGAGAAAAGAGGCTGCTCTTTTCTCTGAACGTGAAACTAATTCACATTTCTTCCCTTAGGGTTTCCTTTCATGATATATTTATATCATGAGGAAATTACCTCACAGGTCCTTTAACTGACAAACATATTGTCAGTTAGTCCGCTAGACTCGTTTAGTCGTGGGCGGACCTATGACTACTAACATCTCCCACTCGCACATGACTAAAACTTATTATGTCAACTGTGAGGTTTACTTAGTTCATCCAAGTTGTATCATTCTTTCATGTAGTGGGCCGCGCGACCAACCAGTTAAGAATGAGTATAAGTGTCTTGACTAGGCTATTCATATGTCGTTCTTCAAGACTTACAGTTGTATCCCTCCGAATTACTTTCCGTGTTCATGTCTTTCGATCTTAAGGTCTTACGAAAACTCAATCATTTCCACTTGTCTATTTCACGTAGAAATTTAGATAGGGCCCGTGCGTACTTTGATTATGTTCGTAAACCGTTACTGAAAGTATTCTACCTCATACCAAAACTATTACTCCGCCTTGACACTAACAACTATCCAACATGTTCCAAATTTACACGTGTTGATCAGAGGTGTACTTTGCAAACATATCAAGACAATTGAATATCATCAACCTTCTTCATAGCAATGTAGAGTTCATAGGGTGATGTGTAGAGATCCCCTTGATCGCTACTGGGTCTCACATTAGAAAAAATGAGAACCTTTTAAATTTTTTTCATCCCAGGTCGCGTATAACACACACTCACATAGAATATGCCATGGTGTCAAATTCCTTCTCATTAGGAACACATGCTATATATTCAGAGATATATCACCATGCTCAGGCATCATGCTTCAATGCACCTAGCATTTTCCCTTAGTCCACTTTAAGTCTCTGTAATATTAGGACTGTCTTTGGTTTTAGTGGGTTACGGTTGCAGTTATCATGGGCACTCCCATGGTGTAAATTAATTATTTACGACTTTCATTCTTACACCTTAGTAGGAATGAGCTCTTTATTACCTTATCTTGGCATTTTCTCATACATAAGTGAAAATCCAAGGTATCAACCCATGTGAGTGGGTTTTCCCGCTTTGCATGCTAAACTATACACAATAGTCTTCTGTGTATCGCTAAATATGTTCAAGGCATATGACACACATTGCAAGATTTCAACATCGATCCATTGTTAAAACTTGTGTGGTCTTTTGAACTCAATAGTTCATCATTTCCTTGTTTTATTAAGTCCTCTTTGACTCAATGTGATACTTGATCTCACCTTACTAGAATATGACAGTTTTGATAATGACTATCACCTTAGATGGTCACTTATCTTGAGGTAGTTAGTTTTTAAACTAATTCTACTAACATTCCTCATTCACAATGCTTATATGATAGTTTTCACTCACATACTAGGACTTTGAATTCCTTTTACTTAGGCCTTCAGGCAAAGTAAGAATTCACATAAGGACATGATCACCACTTAGGTTTCATGACCTAGGCTATGTTTGGATGTAGTTACTATAAAAGTCATACATCACATGTCCATTACAGAATCGTGTTCCAAAACATTTGTGGATCTTTTAAACACAATTTGGTGTCTTACAAGTATGTTGTATACTGCTTTATCTAATCCTACTTATGGATTAGTAATGCTAACCAAGTAATGATCACTTAGAATATCAGTGTTTGGTCATTGTATGAACAAATCATAAACTTTTGTATGACAAGTCTCAATCTCGTACACGACAAGATTCATTGCATTTATTTATTTGTTTGTGTG
>CANYCX011097361.1:0-10513 GCA_948193385.1 Breynia disticha f. nivosa | reverse complement strand
ACCACGAAGATGCCAGAGGGATCGAATGTGACATATAAGCCCATGTTTGGACTTTCATCTCTCAAGTCCTTCTGGAAATTATGCAAAATGCATAGTAACGTACTTATATTTATGAAAATTTTCAAGTATATTTGTTTATTTTTGTTTATGTTAATTTAAATTTTGAAATTATGAAAATGTTAGGCTTGATAATTTTAATTTTTAAAATGTCACTTTTTATTCTCTCTCAATATATGAGCAATAATGAACAAAAATGAACATAAAGTATATGTTTTTTATATATCATGCATTTGAATATCCTGATTTTTAGAAAGTAATTAGTTTCCTACTTGGATTGCATATCCCGTTTTATTCTCTCTATATCTATGAACAACAATGAACATACCTGACATTTTTACAATTGTAAATTCAAAATCGAGCATTTTCATATTTTCAAAACTTGAACTAACATAAACAGAAATGAACAAACATACCTTGACATTTCATTCAATTGAAAACACAAATTAAACATTCCTGTAATTTTCCGATATATTATGTAAAGAGAATGTTAGCCTTATAAATGTTAGAAATGAATTAATAATAAAAAAGATATTCTTACCACCAAGCGATAATAATATATCGTATTATTTTATTTTTTTATCTAACATCAAGTGAAACAATATATTTTTTTTTGAACTTATTAAATTGAAATATTCTTAATGACATTATATTAATTAACCGCACAATGCCCAAATCATAAGACTAGTTATTGTGAAAGGACGAGTCGTATGAAAAAAATTGAATTGAAATAAATCTAAGAAAGGCAACAGAAACAAGTATCTGCAAATCAAATAATGTCTCATCATGCACTCTGTTCTGCATTACCACTACTTCCCTCCCAGCGTTTTCCTCCTCTACGACACCGTTTCAATCCAACACCCCTCCGTAACAACCGCATTTCTCTCCTCTCCCCTCATACAATCTGTTGCTCTTCCTCATCCATGCCGCCTCCTCTCTCTACTTCCACTTCCACTTCCACTTCCACTTCTCAGGTAATATTATTTTCTTTTCATTACGCACTTAATTATATTCTTTTCATAACCCAATCAATTCTGATTCCAGCTGGGGGATTGTTTGCGATACTCGAAGGCATTTTGGGTAAGTAAGAACATAATAGCGTGGGATGTCGAGGCTTCTTCCTGCTACTTATATGCTTCTCACACTGCTTCCTTGTTCGTTACTGATGATGGACTTCAAGGTCACACTATTTTTTTTTCTTTTTATTTTTTCTATCTCTTTTTATTGATTTCTTTTGTTATCTATTACTATTTGCAGGACATTGCCTCCAAATTAAACTTGAAGGAGACGGTAGTGAGCTTCCGCCAACTGTGAGTGTTATGATGGAAGTTGATCAATGTTTAGATTAATTATGTTGTTGCTGAATAGTTAACTTTTATTTATGTTATTTGTCTTGTGTTTTGTTTAGGTCATTACGAAATTTCCTCATATTAGAGGCTATAAGGCTTTTAATTTGCCTTCAAATGTTGTTCTCAAATATCTTCTTAAATGCCAATTAGCGGTTGCTGCATTCCTCCGTAAGTATCTCTTCGTTTGTTCATGGATGATATTGCAGTACTCTTCTAACCAATGGCTGTTTTACTGTTGAGTTGAATGTTTTTTGTACAATAGTTGTCTCACTGAGTAAATTATCCTGGTGAAATAAAAAAAATTCATTTCCTGTAAGTAAATGAACATGCCTTTAAGAAATAAGAAGTGGGACAAGGAAAGGAAAAGGGAAGAAAGAAAACATTTGATTTTCTTATTAATAAATGAGAATGAGTGGTGGAACATCATGCAGACAAATGTGGAATTATTATACCTCATCAAATCCATGTTCTTTCTGTCGTTGCACTGAAAAGGTTCTGTTGTTTTAATTTAATGCAGCTGATGGGAAGTGCAGTGATGCTACTGGTTTGCAATTACCTGGAGTTTTGGACGAATTATTCTCATATGATGGCCCCCTTGGGGCACATTATTTAAACAATGCTGTTTCACTCTATCTTTGGGCTCCCACTGCTCAAGTACATAAATTTCTGATAATCTGTTCAGTCCTTTGACATGTGTCCCTTACCAGTCAGACCTTGATTGTTATATGAATAATCATAGGGAGTACGAGCATGCATTTATCAGGATGCAGATAGCTTGAAACCATTGGAAATTGTGCCATTGATTGAAGTTGGTGGAGTTTGGAGTGTTAGAGGACCTAAGCATTGGGAAGGTTGTTATTACGTATATGAAGTATATGTTTACCATCCTAGCACGTTAAATATTGAGAAATGCTATGCAAATGATCCATATGCAAGAGGGTATGCTGATTATCTTAGTTTGACAACAAATCTGTGAAAATATTTGTGTTATATATGTACTTTGAATTGGCATGTCAATGCTAATCGTCTTAAATCTCTACTCTCTTTGTTAAGACAGACTTTCACCAGATGCACGGAGGACATTCCTGGTGAATCTTCAATCAGATGCTTTAAAACCTGAAGGATGGGATGCATTAGCTGAAGAGAAACCCAATATACTCTCTTTTTCTGACATCAGTATTTATGAGTTGCATATAAGGGATTTCAGGTAAATTTATCTTTCATCATACATCAGAATATTCATGATTTAGAGTGTTCTGTTACGTGCTCGGGTTATGGATTGTGTCACGGGACGAGTTCCTTCGAAAGAAGGGTGGGATCGTTTGTGGTTATTTCGATGGGGCGCAATATTGATTTTCGAAGCTCGGACGAGGAGCTACACCTACTCGGAAGCTTGTAATAAGAGAGCTGTCTATCTTGTAAAATTTGGTTTAATTCTCGATAATCTTATTGTCGTGGGTCAATGCCTATTTAAGGTTACAAAGACCAATATGTTTCTGACTTCTAATTGAACTATGACTCTTATCCTGGACTATTCTAATTTGCATATAACTTAAAGACCTGCTAAGTAACTGAGATAATAATAAATACTTTAACTAAATGATAACTCTGCTAAGGATGAAATTCCAGCATTGTCACGTTGCTGGGCTGCTACGTGGCTGTTCTTTCTCCCCTCCTTCCTTCTCCCATAGTGACGTCCTACAAAAGAGTCCATGACATGTTCAGTCTGAAATTCCCTACCTTGCACCCAAGCAAAATTAGAATGTTGTTACCGGGGTGCAGGTTCTAGGCTTATATTCTTTTTATATATTCTGCTTTGTGATGCAGTGCCAACGATTACACTGTGCATCCTGATATTCGTGGTGGATACCTCGCCTTCTCTTTGAAGGTAATTCTATTCTTTACTTTGGAATCACAGTTCTAAGAAGAAATTAAAGAAAGTTCAGTTGCCATTGTATTTATACATTGGAGATACATGTCTTTTTAGTCTTCACCTTTGGATACCTGGGCTTTTTTTTAAAGTAATTCTGCTCTTGTTAATTCAACCGAGGGAATCAAATCTCTTAAGTGTATTGTGCTGCTTTTATAATGTTCATACTTCTCCTTCCAGAGTGATAGAAATGTGAGAGCGTGGAATTAATGTGATTGTCCTCTAAAATCTTTCTTGTTTAAAAATCGTAATCTTGCATCAGTTTTTGGTAATAAGAGCATTTTTGTTGAAGGATTCAGCAAGCATACTTCATCTAAAGAAATTGTCGCATGCTGGTATCACTCATGTCCATTTGTTACCAAGTTTTCAATTTGCGGAAGTTGATGATACCAAGGAGAATTGGAAGAGTGTAGGTAAATGTAGTTCTTCCTGCTAGTGCTTATTTTATCTGTTCTTAACTTATGAATTCTGATTGTCCAGGTTGTTTCAATGTGAACTCTTTGTTAAAAGTGCAACCTTAAGTTGGCATTACTACTTATGATTTCCACAAAAAGCTCTATGCTTCATGAAAAATATATTAGGCTGTTATCCTGTGCACTATTTTTTTAAAGTTATGATCTTTTGATTTTTTTTTTGTCTATGACCCTTTGAAAACTTAGGATTCATCACTAGTTCTGATTTGGAGGCCAAACCAATTGATAACCTTGAAACAGGAATTAATTCTGTAACACTAAGATCTTGATTTATCGGCTGTATGAATTTTCTTTCCACGCTCATTGGAGAAAGGTTCAGACCCAAAACATTTTATCATAGGCTGTTTCTTTCTATGCTGATATGCCGTCATTCATTCTTTGACATTTGATATATTTTCAGATAATAAGGTACTTGAAAGATTTCCGTCAGATTCGGTTGAACAGCAAGATCAGATTACATCAATCCAAGATTTTGATGGGTACAATTGGGGGTATGTTTATAAACACCGATATGGAGCAATATCTTCTATTAATTTTTTTTGTCAATTAAACTAAGTTTCTATTTTGTGTTTACCTCCCAAAGGTACAATCCTCTTCTCTGGGGTGTCCCTAAAGGAAGTTATGCAAGTAACCCAGAAGGCCCATGCCGTTTATTTGAGTTCAGAAAGATGGTTCAGGTTTTGGATTTTTTTTTCTTATTTGTGTGGATGTTTAATACGAGGGAGACATTATTATGTTCATTTCTCTCATTTTTGCACCCTCATCTCCCTTGTTTTTCTTTGTTGAAAATCTATTTTATATGATTTTCTGATGTTGATTATACCATCATTTCAGGCGCTTAATCACTTGGGTCTTCGTGTTATTTTGGATGTTGTGTACAACCATCTCCATGGGAGTGGGCCTTTTGATGAAAACTCAATTCTTGATAAGGTCATATTTTTTGATAATATGTGCATGCATTTTGGACAATATACATTTCTATTTTATGTTTTTATGGAAAATAAAAATATGATTAAAACCACTCCTGGTTGTGGTATTATCTCATTTATGATGGTATGTTTTACATTTGATTTGTGCATTTATGTTGGGATTTGTCCTGATTCTGTCATTCATATATGTTTTCATGTAGATCGTTCCAGGTTATTATCTGAGGAGGAACCCTGATGGGTTTATTGAGAATAGTACTTGTGTAAATAATACTGCTAGTGAGCATTATATGGTCGAGCGTTTGATCGTTGATGATCTTTTAAGCTGGGCAGTAAACTATAAGGTGTTTATTCACACTACAATATTTTCTAAAATATCTTGATTTTTTATGCCTTGCATTACAAGTTTTACATTAATGTACTAATGTATTGTTGGTTTCAAAAATAGTATATGAATTTTCAGAACTCTTTTTCTTTCCAATATCTAAAGCATTTTCATACAGAATTATTGATTGCCAAGCAATGTTTTTTCCTTTTTCAGGTTGATGGTTTTCGATTTGACCTGATGGGTCATTTAATGTTGAATACAATGGTAAAATCCATCTCCTATGCATCTGAATTATGCAGTTCTGTATATAGCATTGCCTTCATACAATGCCTTTAGTGAATCCAAATGTTTATGTTGTTAATGTAATCATGTTTATGAGCTATGAAATAAAAATTATCTGATAAATATTTTTTCTTTTTGCACCCCATAATTTATAAACTATTGCAAATGAATTTGTTTGACTAACAAACAAGCTAGAAGTTAATGATGAAGGCTTGAGAATGGGCTTGAATTGATTTGATTTGCATAGGTCAAGGCTAAAGCTGCTCTCCGTGGCTTGAGAAAGGAAAAGGATGGAGTTGATGGTTCAAGCATTTATATGTGAGGTTTCATGTTAACGTCATAAAGTTTATTCTGGGATGATAGTCTTGTTTCCATTTCTTATCCACATTTCACCGCATATTATGCCTATACTTCTTGTTTGCAGATATGGTGAAGGTTGGGATTTTGGTGAAGTTGCTAAAAATGGACGTGGAGTAAATGCTTCACAATTCAACCTGGGTGGGACAGGACTTGGAAGGTGCATCTGCAGTTCTATAGTTTTAGTTTCATTCTTTGTTCCTAAGAAAAGAAATATTAGGTTGACTTTCTTCTTTTTTTTCTTTCCATTTTTTATATTATGGTTGAGCTATGGACAAATAGAGCCTCTTCAATCTACTTTAGATTGATTTGGAATCCCATTGATAGGAAAAATTGTAAAAGCTTTAGATGTTTTAAATGCTTAATATTTTTTAATTGTCTCGTATCAGAGTAAGAAATAATCTCTAATCATTGTCTAATTATCTGTTTGATTTCTTTCCTTCCAAGAATTAATAGAAAATCTTATCACACAATTACAGTTTTAATGATCGTATTCGGGATGCAATGCTTGGTGGATCTCCATTTGGGCATCCTCTTCAACAAGGTTTTGTGACTGGTTTGATGTTGCAGGTAATTGAATTCTGCTAGGATAACATATTTAATGATTGTGCAATCAGAAACTTTTCTAAATAACCATCCATTGGAACACTTGAAAATGTTACATTCATAGCACTGTTTTATTTGGGTGACCGGTTTGTTCTAATTTTCTTGTTGGAATGTCTCATTTGACAAATTTCCATTGGTTATTGTACTTGTAGCCTAATGGTCATGATCACGGAGGAAGAGATGTGGAAAAGTGCATGCTTGCTGAAGCCAAAGATCACATCCAGGTTACCTATCTTGCTGAGTAATAGTTAATTAGTGGCTCATATTTTCAGATAATGGTCCAGAAACAATGTCTAGCTTGCTTTGAGTTTGTTGCACTCCTTGGACAATAAATGATGGCATTCTAACATTTGGCATCGAATATTGAAATCAGCTAATCTTTAGTGTATATGTTATTGTTTGGCTGTGGTTTGATTGTTATGTCGTTGTTCCTGTTTGTGATAATAACCTAATATAATTGTGTTTTCTCCTTGCAAATTTAATTTCTTTTTTACGCGGGCCAGATTTTGTATTAATTTGTTCTTTCTCTGGATTGAAAGTCAGCGAAATTTAATTTCCTTGTCTGGATTTTCACCATAATTTAACTGCTTTTGCTTGATTCAGATTGGGATGGCTGCAAATTTAAGGAATTTTGTTCTGATAAATAGAGATGGGAAGGAGGTATGTAGTCTCTGGCTGGAAAATAGAATTCTGTACACAACATTAAGAATTCCTTCTGCAAAATACACTGCAGATTTGTGAATATTTATTTAGCATTGGTCTTTGCATAATATTTATTTATGAATAGATTCATGTCTTATTTGTCAATTTTTAAATCAACATGGTAAACCTTTTCACTCTGACATAACAAAAATTATCTTTGTGTGCTTTCCTTTACCATGCATCAATTATTGGTAAACTTTTATATTAACTTGACGTTTTTTTTAAATTTTTTCTTTCCTTAGGTAAAGGGATTTGAAATATTAACCTATGGGGGAATGCCTGTTGCGTATGCCACATGTCCTACTGAAACTGTGAGTACCTTAGCCTGTAGGTTTTGTATTATTTGGTTCTAAAGAAGCTTGGTGGAGTGTTTTCCATAAAAGCTCAGCATATAACCAGGATTCATGCATGTGAATTTCTTGGGTTCCACATGTGAACCAGGGCTTTTTTTCGCAAAAGAGTGTTGTCAAGAAAAGCATTTAGCAAATGAGTGTGGAAGGAAAACAAATTAGTAATAAGAGGAGAAAAAAATTTTTTATTAGCAAAGGGGTGGGTTGAGATTGAGCCTTTCTACTGATCAAATTAGTGGAAAACCATCAAAGCACTCCAATCTCATATCATTGAAGTAATGTTTACATCATATTTAATAATTAAACTAATCATTCATTAATTATTGATACGTATAATAATAATTATAATCATTAAGTTATCACAATTAATTTTGAATGATCAATTCAATGATAAAATAAAATTATGAACTAATAATTAATATTAAATGATGATTGTTTTTTTTAAAAATTAACAGAGTATGTAAAAAGAAATTTTTTTTTTACAAAAAAATTAATAAAATAAAAATATAATTATTTGAATATATAATAATAATATAATATAAATATTATAGTTTTGTTAAAGTAAATAATTTACATGTGCAAATTCGTAAAAATTTTCAACATATAACAATACATTTTACGGGTCATAACGTCGATTTCTTCGTTTTATTTAAATTGGAATGATGATCAAACCAAAAATGGGACTTAGTAGTTGGTTAACTGGTCGAATTGTTAATTAAAAAAATATAAATAAATAAATGTACAAAATTATTTAATTTTCAAAATTATTATAAAAAAATTTAATACTTAAAATCGGTTCGGCTTTTCAGTTCACGATAGAATTGGCCAGTTCACCGGTTTGATACTGGTTCACTTACATACTGGCTGGTTCGGTCTGGTTTTTATAATAATAGAAAACCTACTATATAACACATATATGAACAATTAATTAACGAATAGTTAAACAATAAATAAAACGGATTATAATTATATCCTTCTAATCCATTTAAACATAATGAAAGAATGTTTTAGGAATTAATAACAATAGTTCAAATAAATCGACGTTATGACTCTTAAAATGTATTGACATATGTTGGAAATTTTCACTAATTTGTACATGTAAATTATTTACTTTTAACAAAACTATAACATTTATATTATATTATTATTAATTATTTAAATAATTATATTTTTATTTTATTAATTACTTTTTTGTAAAAAAATTCTTTTTTTTAATTACTTAGCTAAATTTTCAAAAACAATCCTGATTTAATATTAATTATTATTTTATAATTTCATTTTATCATTGAAATAATAATTAAAATTAACTGTAATGACTTAATGATTATATTTAAGGATTAAAATTATTATTATACATATAAATGAGTAATGAATAGTTAATTTAATTATTGAATATGAGCTAATCATTACTTGAATGATTAAAGGAGATTAGGTTTGAGTGATTTGATGCTTTCCACTAGTTTGACTTGAAGAAAGACTCCCATTTTTGCTATTACTAATATTTTTTTCAACCCGCTAATTTCTTTTCCTCCCACCCTCATTTGCTAATTAATTTTTTGGTAACAATATTTCTCTGAAAAGCCTGTGATCCACTTGGTATATTGTTTTATTACATTACACAGTAAAAGAGGAATGGAATTGGACTACTTGAAATTTGAGGATTTTTTTTCTATTTCTCGTAATCTTGATTTAATTGAAGTATAAATGAATTCTCAATGCAGGATTTTTTCTGTCTAGATTATTTTTGTGATTCCTCCTGGTGTATGTGTTTGAAAGTGCACAACTTTTATTGCATATTCATAAAGTCCTTAGCCAACTTCAATCATCTTCTCGGTCAAACCCTTTTTCAATAATTTGTACTGAACATTTTCAGAATATATCGTCTCACAGAATAAGGTAACAGCATATTCCTTTGGAGAAGATGAACATGATACTCATGCTTATACAAATTAATGTCTCTATTTGACATTTTTTAGGAAGCCTAAATTTTTGCTTTCAACTTTAACATCTTGATTTTCTTGTCTTTTTCTTTTAAATTGCTTTTTCTTGCTTTTTTTCTATTTACTTTTACAGATTAATTATGTTTCCGCTCATGACAATGAAACTCTGTTTGACATTGTGATTTTTAAGGTATGTTAATACTGATTTGGGAGGTTGTTATCATGTTTTCTCTGCTCCTAACAGGAATATCTTTTACACTGAAATTTTATGTTCATAAAATGCGTGTATCTCTTTAACTCAGTTTTTTATTTCCTTTCAGACTCCAGTGGACATTTCCGTAGATATAAGATGCAGATTAAATCATGTGGCAACCAGCATTATTGGACTATCACAGGTAAGGGTATCTACTATGCAACAATAATGATTTTTTCTTAACTGATGATTTTAATTGTTTTTTTTTTCACCAATTAATTTGAATCCCTTTAGTTCTGCCTAGTGTGGATACTGATTAACGACCCCTGTTTGCCAAACCTGCCTTCTTTTTCATGTTGCTTAAAAACTAGTTAGGAAAGAAATTGTCTTTGGTCTATCCATCTTCTGTTTCTGTTCAAGACAAAGATAAAGAAAATTTTATTCAAACTGAAATTTCTATTCAGTTAGAGGATTTTTCATCATCCTTTCTTGTTCCACAATTCTTTGTCTCCGTATAAGTTCTTCTATCTTGAAAAGATTTAATGAAATTGGCTTTGAATTTTCTGACATTTGAGAATATGCATTGCTTTATGTTCTAGGATGTGGTAATGTGCAAGCTCTGGCAAAATATGTGTGTTTATTGTTGGCTTAGCTAAGTGTTTGTCATCTTGTCATGCTCTCTCAGTAAACTTGACTTGAAATGAAGGTATTCTCTATTATGTGTATTACATCGATATACAGCTCTATATATATACACTTTACGGACATAGATTCAGGCATTTCCTTAGCTAATTTCTAGGAATACTTCTAATGTACAGCTGACTTTCCATCTAATATTCACTAACGGTAACTTTCCATGTATAACTTATTATGTTCACACTCTAATTTCAACACTCCCCCTCAAGCTGACTTATAGATGTCCTCCATAGTCAGCTTGCTCACTAGCTTGTTGAACTGATCCTGCGGTAGTCCTTTAGTGAGGATATCTGCAGTTTGCTGTGAGGTTGGTACATAGGTGAT